>OVBE01005799.1:0-21031 GCA_900406425.1 Iberis pinnata
GTCACATCAGGTTCACAACCCTCTTCGCCTTTTTATATCTTCTTAGATCTCTAATATATTCCCTATTAGAATCTATCTCTTCCTTGTTTTTCTCATATATTTCTAGTAAGACTCTCAATTTCAATTCTTCATAAATTGCAAATTAGATCCTGCCAAGTCTCGGACTCAACAGTGAGCCATTCCTTTGCTCTGGAGATTGCATTTACCAGGATCTCTTGTGCAGAGAACCATCGGTCTTGGAAAATTCTGTTATTTCGGACAGTCCACATAAACCATAGGAGCCAAGGGCTTAGAGGCCCTTGTGAGATACCTGTTGGTGGCAAACAACAAAGCTTTCTAGCCTGCTTCCATCCATTCATAAACGTGCTGGCTATAGAGATATTAAGATGAGAGCTAAAGGGAGCTAGAGATCAGACTTGATTAGCTAAAGAGCATGTGAAGAAAATATGCGATATAGCCTCCTGCAACCCACAAAATTTGCATAAGAAGAGCTTAATTTTTTCAGGTACTTTCACTGCCCAAATCTCTGTTTTCCAAGAGAAAAGAATTTTATTTAGAGACTGATCTGATTGGGCAGAGATAATGGCGAGATAGCCTAATTTGGTTGTATAGGAAATTGATTTTGATTTAACCAGATTCAAAAAAAATCAGAAGATCCTGTTTTGCTAGGCTTGATACTAAGAATATTGTTTTCTCAATATGGTACAATACTTCTGATTTTTTCCTTGTCCCAGTCAGTTGCTCCATTTTGAAATAAAGATGAGACTACCAAGTGAGAAGATTGTTCCGGGATTGGTCTCAGTTGCACAGAAGAAGAGAGCCAGTGGTATATCCACAACCTAACTGATTCTTTGTTACCTATGGCCCAACCTAGGTTTTTTTGTGAGAATGTCTCTACCTCTTAAGATACTCCTCCATCCATGTGAAGTTGTCGATGGTGAATAGCTAAGGAGGAAAGCCTCTGGTGAGCAATACTTGCCAAAAAAGACTCTAGCTAGCAGGCATGATGGATCTTTGAGCAATCTCCAGCTCAATTTCCCCAGTAAAGCGTCATTGAAACTATGGATATCTCTGAATTTGAGTCCACCTTCAAACTTAGGACGAGTGGGCTTTTTCCAACACACCCAGGCCATCTTATGCACACCTGGTTTAGCGTCCCACTAGAAGCGGGTGAGTGCAGATTGGATACGTTTGATTATAGATAGTGGAAGCATAAAGCATGACATGGCATAGGATGAGATCGCAAAGAGGATACTCTTGAGAAGTGTTAGCTTACCAGCAGTTGATAAGAACTTAGATGACCAACTTAAAGCTATCTGGTGGATCATATCAATTATGGAAGCAAACAAATCTTTCTTCTTACAACAGAAAAGTTCTGGTAATCCTAAGTACTTCCCTAGTCCTCTTTCTTTATAAATTTGGAGGCTATTTTGACTCTTTCTCTAATCGTAGGAGGCACATTCCTTGAGAAGAAGATGACAGATTTCTGGTTATTAATTGGCTAGCCTGATGCCAATGAGTAGCGCTAAATGATCTCTTGTAGGCATCTAAAATTTTCCACATTGGTACGACAAAAGAATAGAATGTCATCAGCGAACAAGAGATGATTGATACTAGGACTGTTTTTTGAACCTTCTATTCCTTAAAGTTTACCAGATTCTTGAGATTTAAGACATAAATCGGAGAGTACCTCACTACAAAGAATAAAGATATATGGTGAGAGAAGGTCTCCTTGTCTAATACCCCGTTGAGGAATGAATTTTCCTTTACATGTATTGTTCAACAAGAAAGCATACGAGACCGTGCTAACAAATTGTTTGATCCATTTGATCCAACGACTATGGAAACCTAGCTTCTCAAACACCGAATAGATGAAATCCCATTCTAGTCGGTCGTAAGCTTTGCTCATATCGGTTTTCACAAACATAGAGAAGCCGATGACCATTTGAGGAAATGAATGGTTTCATGTGTTATCAATACATTGTCCTAGATCGCTTTACCTTTCACAAAGGTTGATTGGATAGGAGAAACCAGGGAGTTGAGGAGTGGTTGGAGTCGTTTCGCTAGGAGTTTTGCTATAATTTCATAGATAAAAAAATGCACAATGAAATAGGCCTATAGTCCGACACTTTCCCCGGTTCATTATCCTTTGGGATAAGTCTTATATGAGTCTCATTGATCAAGATGGGAAGCATATCCGATGAGAAGAAGGCTTGAATTTCATGAACTATTTTAGTCTCCATGAGGCTCCAATTAGCTTGGAAGAAGTTGGCGGGAAACCGTCCGGTCCTGGTGCCTTGTCGGGATGGATTGAGAATAAGGCCTCCTTAATTTCCTGAGGTGAGGGGAGTTTGATAAGTTATGCATTTTCTGCATCTGATATGCGACATGACAGAGCTTTATTAACTACATAGCAACTCTTTGTAGGTTCCAAAGTTAAAAGATTTGAGAAATAAGCAGATATAGTTCTAGTGATTCGTTATTATTTGTGGAAAAATTCTCCATTTTCATTCTCAATGACTGAAATAATATTACCAGCTCTTCTCCCTTTTATGATTGAATGAAAAAATTTGGAGTTTTTATCTCTCAATCGTTACCAAAGCAATATACTTCGTTGTTTCCAATATTCTTCTTCAACTTTGTAAGTTTCTTTGAGAATCTCATTCAGCTGCGGGATTCGAGGTAAATCATTTACCGGGGCATTTAAAGCCTCTTCGAGTCCAGCTTGTACTTCTCTAATAATCTGATTTCTGGTTGAAGTGTTGTGCTTATGCCAAGTAACTATGGCAAAAATCTCGGATCGACCCTTCCACTTCCACTCGCATCTCACTCTCTAGGTCTCCGGCGAATGGACATCAGCGGCTAGAGCACTCGAAGGCAACTGGACCTCGTTGCACCGACATTGTTCTTACCATCGGCGTTTTCACTGTTTAGGTGTGGTGGCCCCTAAGATTTCTTTAGGAGATTAGAGTTTGGTCTAAACCGGTAAATTTTTTTGTACGATTAATTTTTGGTTTTGGTAATTTGGATTAGAATGTAAATTCAATTTCCGGTTTGTTGTATTTGTTGTATTTGTTGGTATGGGCTCGAATTTGGGTTGAACTTGGCCTAAATCCGGATTACTTAATATTTTAAAATTTTAAAAATTACAACATTTGTAATTGTAAAAGTGTCTAATAACGTAAAAGTGTCTATCGTATACAACATTTGTCATTATGACAAATTGTAACTAAAGCCTAGTTTATGCTTATTAGTCCCTAATAAAATCTCACGAAGAGTTAAGACATTTTGTAATAAAATGTTTTTTTGTTAAATAAATTGTCTTTTCTTAATATATTTTATATATTGAAATTGAGGAAATAACAAATGGCACCTAAATTCATAATTATTGTTTATTTATTGTAGATGAAAGTCAAACCTCAAATATTTTGTTTGGCTTCCCTAAGATCCGCTCATGAATACATATAATATAATATTCTTAGTAGTAATATTACAAAAAAGAGGAGCAATGACAATAGATAACAAAAAAAGAAGCAAGTTAGGAAGAATTTACAGGTAGAGTACATAATTTAAGGGGTCAATATACAAATCAGAATTTACAGGTACAGTACATAACGTTTTGTTTAATATAAGGATTATTGGAGATTTTGACGCAAATTTTTATTAAACAAAACGTTATTTTTATATTAGTTCTTGAATTTTAACCTTTTTCAAAATATTGTAAGAAAAATATATATGAAACCAGTTGAACGTAAAATTTGTATATAATGGGTCATAACTCATAACACTATATATAGATATGTAAAACACACAAAAGATTCACAATATCGATCCGATAAATGTTTTTTCACTCTTTAAGTTTCTCTTTCTTTGGCATCTTTTCTGGATCTTTTCCCGACATTATTCCGACGAGAAGAAAGAGGAGGAGATTCTCTTCTTCTCTTATGACCAGCCCTCTTGCACCACATAGGTTCCGGAGTCTCTCGCCGGGTTCCCCTCCTCCTCGGCTCTTCGTCCCCTGATCGGCGGTGGAGAGAACCGGGCCGCGGAAGCGCTTTTGGACCTACCGGTGACGACCGGCGTCTTTAGGCGGGTCCGTTCTCTCTCCTCTTGTTTGGAGGTCGTCTTCTCTGTCCGGCTCCTCTTGGCCGTCTCATGGGGCTTGTGGGTTCCGGAGCTCCTCTCCTCAGGTGTCGGTGGTCTGCCTTTTCACTTTTTGCTTCTTCCTCGTCCCGGTTGTTGGTGGTGGTTAGATCCTAGCCTTCCCCCTTCACGGCTGCTTTTGGAGCTCCTCTCGGTCTTGGATCTCGATGGTTCTCGTCTTTTTCTTCCCGGTGGTTGCTTCTGGTTCGTTTGGCTGGTTTTGTTCTCGGAATTGTTAGGCGCAAGTGAAGGCTGGCGAGGCGTGGTGAACCGGCGCCTAGTCCTTTTGGTGGCCAGATTTCAAGTCCTTCTCCGGTGGCGGTGAATCCTTTTTCGTTGTGTTTCCACGCTTCAACCCCTGCCCGGCTAGGAGTGGGCCGGTTCGAGGTAGGTGGGTGTGGTCTTCTGCGGCTGAAGTGTTCAAGGTGGCTTACGGCGGCAGAGTGAGGGCGGCGCGGATCGGTAGTCTTGGTTTTGGCCAGACCTTAGTCTCTAGGGTTTCAGGGTTTTTTGGGCTTCTGGGTTGTTTGGGTTTTTGGTTAGGGAGCTCGATGGGCCTCTTTTTTTTTGCTTTTGCTCATCTCTTGGGCTTTTGCTCATTTCTTGGGTTTTTTTCCATAATTTTTCTTTTTTTAGAGAATAAGATTTTTAAGAGTTTTTAATTTTTTTTTTTGGCTCTTAGATATTTTGCCTTAACTTTTAATTAAGCTGATGTATTTTTCATTTTCAATAAAATATTTACATTTTATCTATAAAAAACACACTAGAATTTTAACCATAAAACATAATAGACTATACTAAAAGTATTAGTCAAATTTTTTTGTCTAACATTTTGATCCAATATATAAACAATCAATTATAATAGGAAAAACAATTATGTGGAATAGAATTCCGATGAAGAAAATTAATAAATAAATTTCTAACTATTTGACCAATATTATTTTTCAGAACTTAATATCTAAGAGTTCACTGTATAATGTTTTTTATACAACAATCCAATTTTTTTTTTCACCTACAACAATCCAAATTAGAAACCAATATAGTACATGCTATAATTCTCCAATATAATATAAAACCACCCCTCCATAATCAATTAATCATATCCTTTCAACTGATATTGAATTAGGATGTTAACGAATCATATTTGAGTTAGACCTCTATTATTTTAATTGAATATAGTAGAACGTTAATTACTTATAACATTAAAATCAGTTAACATTATTTAGCTCTCCAATACATCAAAGCTAAAATCAATATTAAGCTACCTCTATTTTTATTCTTTTCACATTTCTCTAAAAAACATTATATGAATTTACAAACCACTGAAAAATGTCAATATTATAAAAAAGTCCATAAATGAATATATATATATATATATATATAGTTCAAGTTAGTAGATTTGCCTTTATATTATGGGTTATACTGCGATATGGAGTTCATACCCGGCTATGTATATCGTGAATAATTATACATGATTGAAGATGTAATTTAAATTTATGGCCTGAATCATTAATAATATGTTAATACCTTAAATTTGTGTTGCGGCGTTAAATGACCGTTACAACGGATCCGAGTCATGCCACGTAGATAATTAAGAGTGCAAAATTAAAGGTGATATTAGGATTTAGGTATAGAAATCGGGTGACTTTTCATATGCTTCCACATACGCGATTATCATCAATCTCCACTGAATTCTCAGCAAAGTAGAATCAATATGTACTTTGCTAAGAAATCTATTGACTTCTCAAGGAATATCGAAGGATTCTGAAGGGTTTTGAACGATTTAAGAAGCATTTCTTCGGTCAGATGAGGTAATCATTCCATAGCTTCTTTTGTGAAATTTTGATGATTTTTATCAAGATATGAGAAAATCTGACTCGAATTCTTTTGATTTCAGTGAAATCGTGCTATTTAATTGCTATTATAATGGGAAACTTGAAGTCTCTGCTGAGAATTTGACAACATATGTTGCTGGAGATGTGAAGACGATTGAAAGTATGGCAGAGAACATTTACACTGATCTGAAGGAAATTCTTAACATCACTGCTTCTGATCATCGCATCTATTACAAGTTTCCGTATGAGAACTTCAGTGATCTAAAACTGTTGTGGGATGGATGTGGTACTTTTCAGAAGATGTGTCAAGCTGCGATGTGGACAAGAATGGTAGAGTTATTCATAGAAAGGGCAGATGATCCAGAAGATGTTTGTAGAGAAAGGGCAGATGATTCAGAAGATGTTTGTAGACAAAGGTAGATGAGGTTAATAGCGATGGTGAAGATGGGGTTGGTGGTAGTGAACTGATGGAAGAAGAACGTCGAGTAGAAGAAAATGTGGCAGGATTTGTGGATGAGGAAGAGCATGATAACTCAAAAGCCACACCTATGAACTATGATTGCGAGGAAGATGTGGTTGAAAAACAGCACGATTGGTACAAGAAAGGAAGTGGAGAAATAAAGTTGGGACATGCATTCCCAAGTATCCATGGGTTTAAAGAAGCAGTTGTTGAGTATGCACTTAAACAAGGATGGAATGTTAAATTTACTAGATGGGGACCAAATAAATCTGAAGTGAGGTGTGCAATTGGTGGTGGTTGTCTATTTAGGATTTACTGCTCTGAAGATGAGCCTGTAGGAAAGTTTCTGGTGAAGGACTTAAGAGGACTTGGAAGACACAATGTCGTAAAATCATAGGCATTGATGGATGTTTCTTGAAGAAACATGTTAAAGGGCAGCTATTGGCAGTAGTTGGAAGAGATACAAACAATCAATACTACCATGTTGCTTGGGCAGTGGTTCAAGTTGAAAATAAGGACAATTGGATGTGGTTTATCAAGCTCCTAAAATCAGATCTCAACTTGGTAGATGGGAGAGGATTCACCCTTATCTCAGATAGGCAGAAAGTAAGTAACATAAATATTGTTATACAATTTTATTACTGCAAGTATCTAACGTTTTTGATACTTATTTCAGGGGTTGCTTAATGCTGTTGAGAGAGAGAGTTTCCTAAAGTTGAACATCGTATGTGTGCACGACACATTTATGGGAATCTCAAAAGAGTTTATCCGGGGAAGGCAAGAATGAAGGAGTTGTTTTGGGCTGTTGCAAAGAGTTACAACTTGGCTGAGTATGAGAAGGCAATTGAAGCAGTGAAGAACTATGATTTAGGTGTTTATGATGCTATGATGATGAAGAATCCACATAACCGTAGTCGTGTCTTCTTTAGTACCTCAGCAAGGTGTGAAGATGTTTCTAATAATTTCTCAGAGTCTTACAACAATGCAATCAACAAAGCCATATAGTTGCCATTAATTGAGATGCTGGAGACTATAAAAAGGCAAGCAATGATTCAGATTGACATACGCAGGAAGATTGCCCTCAAACATACAGGAAGATTCAGTCCCAAGGTTGCTAAAACTATTGCAGAAGAAGAGATATATCGTAAGCATTGCAGGGCAATCCCAGGACCTAATGGGACTTTTGAGGTAACAGAAAATAATTATTGCTTCAAGGTTGACATGCAAACAAGAGAGTGTACTTGCAGGAGGTGGAGTATGACAGGAATCCCATACCGACATGCCTTGAAGGTGATAAACCAAATAAAGTATAATGCTGAGAATTTTGTGGTAGATTGGTATTCAACAGAGAAATAGGTCAAGATATATAGTGAGTCCATACTCCCACATAATGGCATCAACTTGTGGAGAAGATCTGGACAACCAAGAATACAACCACCACCCCGAGATGTGGCTAAAGGTCCAAAAACGACAGAGAAAAGAAAGAAGGGCAAGAATGAATCTCCAAAAAAGAAAAAGGGAAAGAATCAGTCTCCTACAAAGAAGGTTAAGCTTACTAGAAAAGGTCAAATTGTGCATTGTGAAATATGTGGAATTTCATGACATAACAAGATCAAGTGTGGAAATTTTGGTGTGGAGAAGCCAAAGAAGCCACGTCAATCCGATGAAGTTGGTCCAAGCCAACAAAATTCCCAAGTTATTGACTAATATGCAATTAGGGTCGGCTAATGGAGATATTATAAGAGCTTTTGGTAAAAGTTTTTTGGCTCTTATTTTAGTACAATGATCTATATCTCGGCTATTAGTGGAGGTTGGTAGTGTTTTTGGATAGTTTTTGTGCTACCTCTCCACTTTGGTTAACTTGTCAAGTTTTATAGAGCTTTTGTCTAGTTTTTGGTGCTCTTTAAAAAACTTGGCTTATGTACAAACTGATATTTGTCTACTCTTGCAATGCATTAACTAGAAAATTGGCTATTTTTGGTCTTCATCCATCCATAACCTTATCATTATATTAACTACAAACTTGAACATCTTACACAATAACAAACGTTTTCACATATCATAGACAACAAAAGATGAACAAAATACATCACCACATGTGATTAAGCCAACAATCTCTTAACAAAATAAACCATTACACGTGATTAAGTCACCAAAACTAGACCAATTCCATAACTAATACACTACATTGGCTGCAAAAGCTTCATTAAGCAAAGACAACAAAATAGACCAATGCCATAACTAATACACCACAAACACACATGTTCTTGAAGCAATTCATGGCTTGAATCTCTTTCTCACACAAATCAACCATGTCTTTAACTTCTTCAACATGTTTTAGACATCCATGTGTTAATTCTTTTATAGCTTCTATCTCATTCTCCAAACGATTCATTACCACTCCTACGTTTGACTCGACAGTGAGTAAGCCTTCTTGTAGCTTATCTATGGCAATTTAAACATTTTCAAGCTCCTCAACCATACATTCATCGGTCCATTCGAACAAATGTTGGTTATCATGCTCCAAACTATATGGACAACAATAAAATAGCCTCCCATGATATTTTGCCGTCTTTGAAGTCCTAATCACAACTTTTCCTCCACATATACATTTTCTCATAATTCCTCTTGCCCTAACTTCTCCACGGTTTCTCAACTTATTACTCACACCTACAAAATTTTAACTAATATTCGTTTAATATCTAAAGTAGAAGCTGATTGAAAACTCTATAAGAACAATGTGTTATTAACCTGAATTCGACGAAGAAGACATTAATTTTCAGATTGAGGTGACTTCCGATGAACTGTGGACAAACAAGAGGAAGAAGATGAGTTAAAACCTAATTTTTGGTCTCAACACAAAACGACGTCGTTTTGATTTGTGCGAAATTAAATTAAGCCCTCTTAATTATCTACGTGGCATGACTCGGATACGTTGTAACGGTCATTTAACGTCGTAACACAAATTTAAGGTATTAGCATATTATTAATGATCTAGGCCATAAATTTAAATTACATCTTCAATCATGTATAATTATGCACGATATACATAGTCGGGTAGGAACTTCATATCTAGGGGAAGATGAGGCATGAATAAGCCGACTTTCCATACTAAAAATGAGAATGTTTTAGTCAAATTTTTTTGTCTAACATTTTGATCCAATATATAACAATCATTATAATAGAAAAACAATTATGTGGAATAGAATTCCGATGAAAAAAATAAATAAATAAATTTCTAACTATTTGACCAATATTATATTTCAAAACTCAATATCTAAAGTTCACTGTATAATGTTTTTTGTACAACAACCCAAATTATATATTTTTTTTCACCTACAACAATCCAAATTAGAAACCAATATAGTACATGTTATAATTCTCCAATATAATATAAAACCACCCCTCCATAATCAATTAATCATATCCATTCAAATGATATTGAATTAGGATGTGAACGAATCATATTTGAGTTGGACCTCTATCATTTTAATCGAATATAGTAGAACGTTAATTACTTATAACATTAAAATCAGTTAACATTATTTAGCTCTTCAATACATCAAAGCTAAAATCAATATTAAGCTACCTCTAATTTTATTTTTTTTCACATTTCTCTAAAAAAACATTATACGAATTTACAAACCACTGAAAAATGTCAATATTATATAAAAAAAATCCATAAATAAATATATATATATATAGTTCTAGTTAGTAGATTTGCCTTTATATTATGGGTTATATTTTTTTTTATAAAATGTTTTCTATTAAAAGCATAATAATACACTCATATTATGGGTTATAGTGCGATGCAATAATTGAAAATTCAGAATATTTCGCTCCGTATTTTACAATATTTTAGAACCCATCCTATTTTATTGTTGATGTTACACAATCCCACGAACCATCTATATAAACAAGCAATAAGAGTATACATGTTCACCTATTTTTACACCATACATGTATTTTATTTTAATTAACGTTAGCGGGTTATTATACTTTTTATTTTTTTAAATGGTTATCATGTTACAAAATAATTAAATTAATTAGTTTAACGGGGTGTATAGGAATAATGATTTGAGGTGATTTGTGTTTTAGTGAGTTTGTAGATGATTTAAGTGAATTGAGGAATTTCATGTTTGTTATAAAATTCTCTACAATCCCACATAAAACCATGAGATTATAAATTTTATATTTTTAACTAAAAAATTTCACTAAAATACCATAAAGTCACTTGGTATCCACTCCTTTGAATATTTTCAATAACAGTGGATTTTATAAGACTTTTTAAAACTCTTATTTGAATAATAGTGAATTTTATTTAAAAAAATTAAAATTCTGATAAGTTTGATGAGAGCAAGAACACAAAAGTGTTTAGAAAGAATTATATTAGACTCTCATAATCCTAAACTCAAGATTATACATGCTTATATAGTAAAATGATTTCCTAATCTAGAATATACACAAATCTCTTACAATAAATATTGAGAATATTCTGATTAATGTAAATGATATTCTAGATATTCTCTTGATCTTCTTTCAATCTTGACCGTCTCCTAATAAATTCTTGCTTCAATAACACCGGATTAGTTATTTTAATATAAATCCCTCCAAATTGCACAATCAATACACCCACCTAACCTAAATGTAACGGATAATTACGTGATACATTGTGTTGTGTTTGCTGATCGATACAATAATACAAATATTTATGTATGAGCATGGGCACTAAGAATGTAAACTTTGTTTATGTCCCATGCACAATTTATACTTTAAGGATACAATAATTTCAATTACTGATCAACATATAAAAACTAGATTTAAATAATTCTTGTATCTACGTAATGAAAACGTACATACTTCTTTTTCTTTTTCTTTCCTCTTTGTCTTTACATTTGTGTCTGCAGTTTTTTCATTTAATATTTTGGTCTGGTTGGTTTCTTCTACTATCTACAATGCTCCCATTAATATTTGGTCTGTGGCAAAGGGAGCACTAGAGAAGAAGGGCTCAGAATCTGGTGAATTAGGCTTAATGGGCCCAATTGTCAGAATGATACGTTGCAAGCCCAACTTATCAAAGATTTGATTTATAATCCAAATATTTTGAATGAGGATCTTAGTGTGCGCGCTGACAATCGGATGCACAATAACACAAGTGTGGGCCAGGAAATGTTAGGAGGAATTACATTGGATCCTGCTGACTCAACTCAAGATTCTTTTGGTATGAATTTTGGGCCATTTGCAAGCCCACTTCTAACTCGTCAAGTGACAGTTCGTGGCAATGTGGAGTTTCAACAAGTTGACTTGGATGATATTATATCACCCTTAAAAGGTTTTGTGGGCCCAGCAGGAGGTGTAAATAATAATAAGGAAAATCATGTGGATAAGGGGTTACAGGTCCGGAAGAAAATTGGGCATAATCGGGGATGCATTTCAAAAGACAAACTGCGTGTTTAGTAGAAAACCCAGGATTACTTTCAAAAGTAGCACCATCTCTCTCGAAGATGGATTTCCCTACTGGAAATGAGTTTGAAAAAACCAAGAACTAGGTGGTTGAGGAGCAACCACCAACAAAGACTTGAGATGAATTTGAGTTGGAACTGCCAGGGGGAGGGTAGTTACCTGGCAGTTCGTCGTTTTCGGGAGTTTTGGCAGACGATATTCTCATGGATAATTTTTTAATGGAGAAAAAGCAGAATCGAGAGTTTCTTCAGGATCTACAAGCTCATCTTGGTTATGATTTTCTGTTTACTGTTGACCCTTCCGATCGTAGTGGGGGATTACCCCTCTTAGCTTTATCTGAATTTCAAGTCAATGTTATTTCTTTTAATAAAAATGTAATCGATACTATGGTTACAATTCAAGGAAATAAAGTATTTGTCTCTTTTGTTTATGCTGCATCTGTTTTTGTCACAACGAGAGGGTTTGGGAACAATTAAAACGAATTGGTACTCAAAGATCTAAACCTTGGACAATGATTGGTGATTTCAATGAAATTATTGATCATAATGGAAAAAAATGTGGACGGAGACGAAGTGAAACTTCTTTCTTAGAGTTTCGACAAATGCGACAATATTGTGGAATGGTCGATTTTCAGTTCCACAGGAATAAATTATCATGGGTTGGCAGAAGAGGTTGTAGTACAGTACGATGCCGATTAGACAGAGCAATAGGTAATAAGGAATGTTATGACTGTTTCACAAATACCCACATTGTTTATATGCCTTTTTGGGGCTCAAATCATCGGCATGTACTTCTCTATAGGGAGCAAAAGAAAATCCTTGGTTCCAAATAATTTCGTTTTGATAAATGATGGATAGGTAACAACAACTTTGAACAAGTTGTGAAAGAAGGATGGGATATACTCACCTATGGGAACTTTTGGGGATAGGGTTAAAAATTGCAGAACACACATTTTTAAATGGCGCAGGAAGGAGTTCTTACATTCTTCAGAAACAATTGATGTTCTGAAGGCTAAATTATAGCAGGCCCAATCAAATGATATTTTATCATCAGAAGTTCTTTCACTGGTGGAAAGACTTCGAATAGCTATGTCTAATGAGAAGCTTTTTTGGAAACAAAAGAGTCATATTACTTGGTTACAAGAGGGAGGCAAGAATACCAAGTTTTTCCATACGTCTACTAAACAAAGACGGGCCCGAAATAGCATAATGGATCTCATGACGAGCTCAGGTGAATGGATTGAAAAAGAAGAGGAGATAGAGAAGGAAGCGTTATCCTACTTTCAATTTCTATTCACATGCTCCAAGATATAGGGTCTCCAGTTAACACTAGAACCGATGTATTCGCGAGTTACATATGTGATGAATCAGAAATTAGTAGCCTTAATTACTGAGCCAGGTGAGAGCCGCTTTGTTCGGACTGAACCTAGAAAAGGCAACCGGACCTGATGGCAAGACTCCACTTTTTATCAGAAGTACTGTCATGTGGTAGGTTCCCATATAACCCAAATGGTAAATGATTTTATGGAGTATGGTGATTTAGAAGCTTCTCTCAATGAGACATATATATGCCTAATCCCGAAGGTAGAAAGGCTTTAATGTATGAAAGAATTATGACCCATCAGTTTATGTAATCTCAGTTATAAGGTGGTAGTTAAGGTACTTAGCCAGCGTCTTAAGATGATTTTACCAAAACTGATCTCGGAAACTCAATCTGCCTTTGTGGCAGGTCGAGCCATTTCGGATAATATGATTTTGGCTCAAGAAGCATTTCATGCATTATGTACAAAGGAGCGATGCAGTCAAGATTCTATGGCCATTAAAACATATATGAGCAAGGCTTACGATTGAGTTGAGTGAAGATTTTTGGAGGTTACAATGCTGAAAATGGGTCCAATGGATATTGCGTTGTGTAAAGACAATGTCTTAAAATCCTAATCAACGGCTCACCTAAAGGAAGTGTAATTCCTACTCAGGGTTTGAGGCAGGGCGATCTGCTATCATCATATTTATTTATCCTTTGCACGGAAGTACTTATAGCAAATCTGCATAAAGCGGAGATGGAGAAATCCATTGATGGGATAAGAATTTCCAATAGTTGTCCTCCAATAAGTCATTTGCTATTTGCTGATGATAGGCTATTCTTCTGTAAAGCTACCATAACATAATGCCAACAAATTTCTAATATACTTCATCTTTATGAGAAGGCTTCTGGTCAGAGCATCAACCTGGATAAATCTAAGGTTATCTTTGGTACAAAGATGCTAGTACAAGATAGATGGATTCTGAAAAAAGAAAATTTCTATACGCTAGATATTTCGCTTATAGCCATGCTTTGATAAGTGGGATAACTCCAAGAAAAAAGAAAAAAGAGACGTGCAACAGAAAGGAAACATGAAAAGACGAATCAAAAACCAAAATAGTAACTCAAAGAAACCACAAAATTATGATTCTTTCACTCCAATAGAAAACGTGAGTCTCTTCAACAAATTCAACTTCAAGATTCAGTTGAAATCTTTCAAACTAAAATAAAATTTAACTTGCTTTACGTTAATTTAAAAATAAACGGACTGAGGTAGAAGCTTAGTCGTTAATAGTACTTTAAGTTAGTATACACAGTGATAAGACGGTACAATCTTTCTTTAAAAACTACAATGAATTGTTGGTCCAACAGATAGTTTGGTGGGATATTATAATTTTAGTCTACTTCATGATCCTATTGATATCTTGCTCATGTTTCTTTCACTTATATGTATCCAAATGATTCTTTTATTCACATTAGCAGTCATTCAAATACAAATTTGGTTGAGCTAAAAATGATTAACAAAAAAAATGAAGGAACAATTTTAATTGAAGAAAGACCGTCTCTTCAAAGTTTCAAGGCTCATCAATCAACACAAGCTTTGTTGTAGCTATCATTTCCTTAGTTGAGTTAACTAACTATACAATTAACAAAATAAATCTGAAAACAACTCATGTTTGGATATAAACCCGCTTGTATACACGGGCATCATCTAGTAATATTAACATTCCAACAAAAAAAAAGAATAGAGCGTATACAAAGACATTGTAGATTGCATAAAGTTTGCGATGGAATGGTTAAGAGGCCTTGACATAAAATAGAATTCAAGTTTTATTAGGAAAAATAAACAAACTCATCAAGGCATAGTTATTGATGCGCTTCTGATGTGTGGTGGGCTTTATAGATGTTGCAGCATATATTGAAATCCTCAATATAGTCTACAAAGACTTTAACTCTAGAAGAAGACACAGACGACAGTACTTGGTCATGGTTAATTCCAACCTTTGATTTCAACACTTTGGATATATATAGTTTTACTTTTGGGATTCAATCAAGTAGAAAACATAAAACCGGCTTAGATGCATCTTGTGTCGACAAAACAAATTCAGTCATTCCAACGACGGAAAGATAGCCTTCATCATAATTGTCCCAAAAAAAGGAGACATATTTTGACCATTCTAATTTAGGGTTCATAACCCACAAACACAAGAAGTTAAGGCATATCGCTCTCGATAATCGAAGTCAAGAGTAATTAATCACGCCTATTTTTTTTATAATCCAAGTTTCCCAACGCTGCTCAGACTAGTCACGTGAGGGACCAAATAGTTCTCTATGTGTCGGGGTTTAATGCCGCAGCTCGTATGTGAATACTGTAATAGCTAGGGCTCGAACTCGTGATTGCAGGTACCTCAGATGAAGACCTATTACCACCACGCCTAATTTACCTTTGTAGTTAATCAGTTTAGTAGTATAATTAAGAGTAATCGTAAAAAAAGCAACAGTTGTCTCCAAGATTGTATTAAAGGATAACGATTTTAGTAGCATAATAATAACACCATAATTTCAGTTTTTTTTCCCACGGTTTGTAGGTTTAGGTTTACTATTTTATATTTAGGGTTTAATTTTTCTTTTAAGTTAGAGTTTATTATATTTTATATACGTAATATATCTAAAAAATTAATAATTTTGGTAATACGAAAAAATTAAAATAAAAAGTGAAACATTTTTTATTTAGGTTATTATTTCATGTAAAAATAATTAAAAATAAATTTAAATGACATTAAATTAGAACTATTAAATATTTTAATATCTAGTAGATTATATATTTTTTTAAATATAAAAATAAATATATCTATATTAAATTTATAATATTGCTAATCTTATAAAAAAATTAAATATTAGCTATAAATAAATATTACTATATATAACCCGATTCTTGTTCATTACACACATAGTCATGTATACTGATAGAAAATGTTCAAACCTAATCGAAACTGAAATCACTGTGCCGTGATTGAGTGGGAGGCACGCTAGGAATTAGGTTAACCGAATGAAAAAAAAAGCACCACAAGGAGGAAAGGTGAGAACCCTAAAGAGAGAGAAAAATGACAATTAGGGGTGCCACTCGGCGTCGTCGATCGAAGCTATCGATGATGAGTAAGAAGAAGTGTTTTCGTAAGCGTGAGGAGGATATTACTTGGAAGAAGAAAAATCGTGAACATGAAGAGCAGACTAGGAGGGAGAAAAAGTTAAGGGAACATGATGAGAAGAAGATTAAGAAGGAGAGGAAGAGTATGCTTAAACTTCATAAGCTCGAGGTTAAATATTGAAATCAAGTCAAGGAAGCTGACGTAATGTCAATTTCAATTTTCAGTTTTCAACGTTTGGTGATTAATTTTGTAATTCGATTTTGTAGTATTTATACATCGATGACGTAATTAAGGAGAACACATCGTGGAGCAATGACAGTTTTCAAGTTTAAAAAGTATGATGATTGTACCTAAAGATACAGCAGGTAGTGTTTTGTGAAGATGCATTGATTTTTTTTTAATTTTTTTTGGGTCAAAAGCGATTGCAATTTCATTAAGTTGTTATGAGAGTTGATTTACTCTCATACAAGATATGTTTTGCTAATACATCAACCTCTAGATTTGAGGCTCTGGGAATAAACTTAATGTAGAAAACAGAGAAGAGTGATGCTAAAGTCTTAATATCTTCCATTATCCTATAGATTTCTGATATTCTTGAGTTTGATGAGAAAGCTTTGGCTATGATTTGGGAATCTGTCTCTAGTCTCAGTGAATTGATTCCCCTGTGAAGTACTTGCTCCACCGCTTCTCTCATTGCAAGACATTCTGCCATGAGTGGTGTCTTGACAAAATTTTCGATTCTTGAGACTTTAACAGTGTTCTGAAGTGGTTGCTTTATGACTGCACCTATTCCTGCTCTTTTTGATAAAGAGCACCATGTTGCATCAGTTTGGCAGATCGTTATTTGATCAAGTGGTGCCAGTACCGTCACTGGGCTAATGGTTGGAATCGACTTGAGTGGTTGTGCGTCTTGCCATTGCCGAGAGTTTATGATTGCTTTCTCGATGGTTTCCGCTTCTGAAAACCATCTATTAGCGAATATCCGAGCATTCCTAGCAAGCCACAAATACCACACTAACCAGGCTTCAAGATTTGTTCGATTTATACCAATAGGTGGTAGCGTAACCAGCCTTGAAGATGTCGTCCAATTCATATGGAAAGGTTCTCTTGTCTGTAATTGGACCTGATCAGAAAAAGGTGCCGAAACCCATACCTTCCTTGCATAGGAGCATTCGAAAAAGACGTGATTAATTGTTTCAGGGAGGCCGCATAGAGGACAGGCTGAATCATGAGAGATTAAGCGAGCCCTTAGACGTTCATTTACTGGCAATGAGTTGTGGCTAGCTCGCCATAGTAGAAGCTTTATCTTATTTGGGATATCCTTTGCCCAAATTGAAGAATTCCAATCAATATCAGCAGGTAAATTTTCGATTTGAGGTTTTCCTTTTTTCATTGTTGCTGCATATCCATATTTTGTCGAATAAGTACCGTCTGCAGAAGGTAACCATATTAGTGTATCATCTGCTCCACATTTGCTTGGTTTTAGGCATAATATCTCATTTTTCCAGTCTGGAAGTAAGGCATCAAGTTTCTACAGGTCCCAATCTCGTGAATTGGGTATAAGAAGGTGAGAGACTGTTAAATTTCCATGTTCTTCCTGAACTGGTCCCAAGGGACTGCGTTGTGAGCTGTGATCCATCCAGTAATCTTGCCAGATTTTAATATTTTCCCCATTGCCGATAGCCCAGCCCATATTACCTATTAAGAGATCTCGTCCAATAAGAACACTTCTCCAACCGTGAGAAGCGTTGGTTGGGCTTTGACAGTTTAGAAACGAGTCGGCAAGGCAATATTTGCCTTGTAAAGTTCTGTCTAAAAGGCACTGAGGGTTCATGAGTATCCGCCAACTAAGTTTTGCAAGCATCGCATCATTAAAAGACTCAATCTTTTTGAATCCTAGGCCTCCTAATCCTTTAGGGCGAGTCATCTTATCCCATGAAATCCATGCCATTCTTTTTTCTTTTGTTTTTGAATTCCACCAAAATCTAGTGAGAGCCAACTTTATTCGATTACAAAGGGATATTGGTAGTTTGAAGCATGACATCGCAAATGTTGGCATAGCGGATAACACACTCTTGAGAAGAACCATCTTTCCCGCAGTGGATAGAAACTTTGATGACCAAGAAAGAGCCTTTTGGCGAATTCTATCAATTATACTTGTAAAAAGATCTTTTTTCCTTCTTCCAAATAATTCCGGTAAACCGAGATACTTACCAAGTCTCCCCTCATTGATTTGTTTGCTTGTTTTTTTGCTGAATATAAATGTATAATGTATCTCTCTATATATGTAGATAAGCTTTGGGATATAAGAATTTCAAGTTATTTACTTGGTATGAAACTACCTAATTGGTACTCTAATGATGCTTTGGCTGATAACAAACGGTTTTACGTGGTGAGATATATAAGACATGACAATGTGTTATGCTTTAATTTCTTTCATTGAGATGAATCTTCTTCTTTTTTCATTCTTTGCATATGAAAGAATCAGAATGGGAAGAAAATGACTGGCTAATCCGTTACCATGTGTCTGCTTTTCATGGATAGACTTGCAATTTGAAGATGAGTTCCCTATATTTACCGATCCCCGAGACAAACACGGAAACAACCACAACTATGTGAAAATCTACAAATGTAGATTCGTTGCTCATAGGTCCATTGTACATGAGAAAAACACAATTACAATAATGGAAAACATATTATATAAAATACAATGATGTAAACACTTATTTCACCAACAATACTTACATCACTAGTAGTCTCGTTGTACTCTGGTTCCAATAAAGATACACATGCTCCAAGTGGTTGCTTTTTTAGCTGCTTTAAAACTTTCTCTAATATATTTCCAAGAGACTTGTAACCATCTCTGTTGACCCTAGTATTACTATCAATCTTGGGTTTGTCATTTATGCAACAAAAACTATCATTTCCGTCATCGAATCCAATCATGTCTCACTTGATGTTATCCATTCCATTGACATTTGCAAGTTATGACAATGGTGTTTTTTCCCCTCACATTTTGCTCATTCTTCTTGAGATACATAGAAGCATTACTAATTGGCACTCAACATCCAATAACGGGTATCTAACTCTTGTATCACCTGTAACGCACTAATGGTATCCGCAATGACAAATGCCCAACAAAGATCTACAAAAATGAAAACCTAAATCATCACAACTCAAAAACATATTTTACGAAGTACTTGGACTCTACTATATCAAATTCAAAATAAATGCGTAAAATGTTCGAGTTGGTTTCAAACGGTTCCAACAATAATTTCTTGCCAAAGTGTTCCAATCATTCTCTATGTCAATTCTCTATGAGCCTGAAGTTAAAAATGAAACAATTTAAACACAAACTCAATAATTGAATATTAGTGAATAAGATGATGGAATTATCAGGATAAAAGATCTGAAACGCAAGTAGAAGTTTCTTCTTTCTTCAAAGAAGACAAAAATTTTGTCGTAATTAGGTTTGATCTTCTTCAATTGCTGATGTAAAATTTTCATAAAATCGGCAACGCTTCTTGAAGACTAATACATTGATCCATATTCTTAGCATGATTCACAACGCCTCAAAATGTATGGAATTTAGAGCGAGTGTTTCCGACAGATATCTCGAAAACAAAGTGGGGCTCTAAACAAACAGTTAGAAACAACAGATCAATTGAAAAAACATGCGGCCTAAACATCCAACAATGAACTATTTAGTTATGAGATGCATACATTTATATTTACTAGGTAGTTTCACATGGCTATTATAGGTACGTATCTAATATCGTTGGATAAAACCAAATGCAAAAATGAAATAGACAATAATAGTATCCTTTAAGACAGCTTTACGAAATAAAAAACATGATAGTGGAAAAACTGATTCATCAAGTTAAGCACATCATATACTTGAAAACATGCTATACACGAAAACATTGAGAAAGTTTAAAAAAAATAATGTATCAAAATTTAGTTCTCAAACTTACCTTGACACCTTCGAGCTATTCTAGATTCATGTGTTCTAGCATAGTCTCAATGAGTTGTTTTGTTTCATCTACAAAATAAAAATTACACAAACATGATACTACATCACATCAATGCAATAAATATCTTTATTAATTATACAATCTCATTTTTTACATTAACGTTATTTTATCTTGCTTATTTAAGTGTTTTTTGGCATGATGTAAGCTTAAAATATAGGTTTGGATAGGTAATTTCAAGAGTAAGTTGTCATGTTTATATTATCGATTAAACAAAAATCAGGGCACTAATGGATAAATAAAATTTGGAGATATGACAGCTGAATTTGAAGAGTCGTTGATAATTTTTGGATAAATTAGTGATTAAACAATTGGAAAATAAAAAATTCATAACATTGATAAATTTAGAAGAAGAAAAAAAGAGTGGAAGTTCGACAACAAAGCTCACAGCAAACGTTGTCTTCCTTCTTCTCTCTTTCAACTCTCAATATCATTTTTCTTCTTTCTTCAAAATTGTATCGGGATGAAACTTGTGATATTAGTATTTTTAAAAACTATCAGTATTTTTTATAATTAAAAACAAATTTTGTCAAAAAAGAAATAAAGAATTTACATCCCACTAAAAGAGTGGGAGCAAGATGCTTCTGTCAAAAGCTACAAAGGCCGATTCTCCATTTATATATATATATATATATATATATATATATA
>OVBE01005800.1:0-21031 GCA_900406425.1 Iberis pinnata
CTATATTCTATACATAGATATTTGTTTTTTTCTTATTTGGAAAAAAATTAAACATGTGTCCACGACACTTTTGTACATAGTACTACTTATCTAATATAAACAATAAGTATGCAATATGTGTACAACATTATGTATCATGCAGACGGTGTACAACGTCATGTATATGATGTTAATTATCTGGTGTACAAAATGATTATGCAACAATGTACAACACCGTGTATATTCTGCATATACATAATTTTTGTGTATATCATGCTAATTATTAGATGTACATAATGATAATGCAGTAACATCGTGTATATATCGTCATGTACACACTATTTTGTGTACACCATGCTAATTATTATATGTACACAATGATAATGTTGTCTGTGTATAGCGTCATGTATAAGATGGTCGCGTACACAATGATCATGCAGTCTGTTTATAATAAAAATAATGCAATCATTGTAAACAGACTACATGATCAACATCGTCAAATGGATTAACATCGTGTACACATAATACTAAAGTAATATTTAAACAACAAGAGTGATTTTATTGAAAGATAATATAAAAATATAAAAATTGTTTTTTCTGTCCAAATTAAACAAAATAAGTGTCTATATATAGAGTATAGACAATTAAAATTTTGGCATAATTTTTTAGTTTTTAACATATACTATCAACTAATTTTTTAAAAATATTGAAGGTAAAAGAATAACAAAATAAAAAATCTTCACGTGTCATAAGAGAGAAAATGTATAATTATGTAGAATGTAATTATATTAAAAAATAAGGATATAATAAAGAAAAAAAAAATTTTCTTTCATCACCAAAATACATCAATAGCACAATGTCACTCAACATATAATTACTTTCTCAAAAATTCACCTATATGAAAATCATCCTTCTATCAAATATTGTTTTATAGATATAAACTTCCAAAAATTGTGTGAATTTCTCATATAAAATTAAAATCATTAATCCTAAAAATTTTAAGCAAAATTTATTAGGGCATATTAGTAATTTATTTGTAAATTTGCGACAATTTTTCATTTTTTCTAGAGAAGATAATTTTCCATTGCAAATTTCTCGCAAATTTTCAAAGAATAATAAAAAAATATTAAAATAATAGTTTATATTATTTTCATTTAACAATTTTCAAAATCTAACAGTTAATTTATAGAAAATTATTATTTAATATATCATATTCTTAACTAATCATAAATAATAATATAAAGATTAATAAATTTCAAATACCTGATTTATCCTAAATTTTCTAAACACTTATTAAAGTTACATTCCTAAATAACTACATTTCTTATTTATAAAAGTTCAACCCTAATATAACAAATTATATTCCTAATCAAATTAATTACGTTCATATATATATATAAAAGTAATTACAATCCAAATCTAACTAATTACATTCCAATCCTAATCTAAGAAATTACATTCCTAATCAATCTAAAATTATTTGGTGTATGAGAGAATTTTGGATAAAGAGAGAGGGCTATGCATTTCAAACAAAACGGGCTATTATTAGTATACGAGTTTTTCTTTGTCACAAATATGTCGCTAATCCATCACAAATTTCACTAAATATTTCAAATTTTCGTTTTAGGAGCTAAAGTTCTTCAGAAAATCACCAAAAATTTGCGAGAAATTTGCTACAGACCGTTATAAATCCATGATAATTTTTACTTTTTATAATAAAGAGCATTATTCATTAAAAAATCGCCAAAAAATTACGACGAATCATCACAAATCCCTTGCAGATTTTAATATTTTCTAATTTTTTAAGTTTCAAGGTTTAGGGATTTGTCAAATATTTTAATATTCACAAGTTTGCTAGATATTTGCGACAAGCTCTCACCAATCCCTCACAAATAGGAACCCTAAAAAAACCCAATTCTTTAACCTACACTCACTTGCAAATAGAAAAATGCTACAAACCAAATAATACAAAATGTTTTAAAGAGTTTTGTAAACTTTTGATTTCGTCAATCTAACCTTTTTACAAAGTTATACATTTAGTTTGTGAAATTTACATGTATTTTAATCATTTTACATTTTATAACATTATAGAGACAAATATATGTTATAACAAAACTTTTATAAAAATTTATTATATTTGGTTCATTGAAATTTTTATTTTTATTTGAGTTTAAATTCTATGGGTTTAAGCATTATGTCATTGATCTAATAAATTCCTCGCAAAGATGTTAACCTCCAAATAAACACATAAATCCCTAAACCATAAATTCAATTACAAATAATAAGTTAGACAAACCAATGTTACACATATTTTAAATTTCACCAAGCTAACCATGTGAATATACATTTTACAAAGCAATATTTTTAGTTTGTGAAACTTGCATGTACTCTAAGCATTTAAAAGATTGTAACACATTAGAGATAAAGATATGTTATAAGTAAAATATTTCTTTAACATTTTACAATATTTGATTCACATAATTTTCTAACTTTAAATTGAGTTGAAGGTTGAAGGATTCATGTATTATTTTGGAGTTTAATATACTTGCGATAAATTTGCGACGATCAGCCACAAATCCCTCACAAATTTTGAAAGGATTTGCAAGAACATTAGTTTCCTAGCAAGTCTCTCGCAATTTTTTTTATAAATTTGCGAAAAATTTGTTCAGGATATTTTTTTGCAAATTTGTAAAGGGTTAACAAAGAACTCCAAAGTCATAATAAATATGTCGTAAATTAGTTGTTTTTTTTTGTAGTGAATTAAACAACCACTTTTGAGGGATTTTTTACAAATATTGTCACAAAGTTGCGAATGATTGGTGAGAAATCCCAAATTTATAGTAAGTATGTCGTAAATTTTCTTCTCAAATTGGTTGTTTTCTAGTAATAAATTAAACCAACCAATAAATGAAGCTACTTGGGATATTTTCATGATCTTTTGCGCAAGTACTCTTCTTTCAAACAATGAGCTCAACATTTTCTAAACATAATGATTTGATATAAGAAAATGAGATGGCCATATGTAGGTGTGTGCATTCAAGTATTTGGTTCGGTTAAGATATAGAAATTTAGGATTCATTCGGGTATTTTTAAAGTTCAGTTCGGGTTCGGTTTCTAAATTTTTGGTTCAGTTGGCTTCAATTCCGATTATTTGGATAATAGATTTTGATATCTATTCGGGTAATTATTTCATTTTGTTTGGATATGCATTCGGATATCTCGGTTCCAAATTGATATTTGACCAATATTAGGTATATGCAACAATATATTATTTAGATATTTGGGTTTGATATTGTTCCTTATTATTAGCTAACAACTTGGTGTATATAAACACAGCTTCGATGTTAATAAATATAACCTTTTCCCTAATCTCTTACCATTTATTTCATGGTATCAGAGCAGGTTCTTTAATATCCTTGATTAAACGATGCCTTCAACAACTGAATTGGCTTCTCCATATGTACTGAGTTCTTCAGATAATCCAGGAACTCTTATTTCCTCTGTCATCTTAAAAGAAGACAACTACTCTGAATGGTCCATTGAACTTCGAAACTCCCTTCAAGCGAAACAAAAATTAGGGTTTATCGATGGGACAATTACGAAACAAGCATCTGGTCCAGATTTGAGCTTATGGCTCGCTGCTAATTCTATGATTGTGGGATGGATTCGTACATCCATTGATCCTCCACTACGCTCTACTGTTTCTCATAAACCGAATGCTTTTGATTTGTGGAATAGCATTCAAAAACGTTTTTCTGTTGGCAATGGCGTGAAGAAACAACTTCTTCGGGATGAAATATCAAGCTGCAAGCAGAATGGTCAACCTGTACTCAATTATTTTGGACGCTTAAGTAAATTATGGGAAGAAATTCAAAATTATACTACCAATCAATCATGTGTATGTGCTGCATCAGAAGCTATTGCAAAAGAAAGGAAGAAATTCAAGTTCACCAATTTCTATTCGGATTAGATGAGCGTTTCAGGACCATTCGTTCTTCTATTACCGACAATGATCCTTTGCCAGATTTAAATCAGGTGTATTCAAGAGTTATCCGAGAAGAACAGAATCTTAATGCTTCTCGTGACAAAGATACAGTCAAAACAGAGACTCTTGGATTTTCTGTACAAGCTCCTCTTTCTATTCAAGCAGCTGTAGTTACGGGAAACCGTAATCGTGATCGATCATCTCTTGTTTGCACGCACTGCACAAAGAAGGGTCATAAAGCTAGTGAATGTTTTCTTCTTCACGGTTATCCGGAGTGGTGGTATGAACAAAATAGAGACAATGTAAATGTTGTTGGAAGGGGAATCACTCGCAATCAGAGTCGTCGAGGTCGAGGGACAGCCTCAAATCATGGTAAAGGACGAGCAAATCATGCTGTGTCACAGACCGAAACCTCTGTATCAGCTAGTCCAGCTCACGGGTCTGATCAAATTACTCAACTTATAGCCCTTCTTCAAGCTCGTCAGCCACAGTCCACTCCTCCTTCTACTGAACGTTTATCCGGTAAATCGCTCTTGACTGATGTAATAATCAACACTGGTGCTTCTCACCATATGACGGGAACTCTTTCATTATTGACTGATGTTGTTTCTATATCTCCGTCACCGGTGACGTTTCCTGATGGTAGTGCATTACGTGCTACACATCGTGGCACATTGTCTTTGACAAATACTTGTACTCTACCTGATGTCTTGTTTGTGCCAGAGTTTAATTGCACTTTGATTTCAGTCTCTAAGCTTTTGAAGCATACTGGTTGTATTGCTGTTTTTACGGATACATTGTGTTATTTGCAGGACCGTTTTACGAGGACTTTGATTGGAGCGGGTGAAGAGCGTGAGGGGGTTTACTATTTCACCGGTGTTCTAACTGCTCGTGCCCACAATGCGTCTATTTCGTCTAACCTAGTTAAACTAGAAATAACATTGGAGAAACTTACCACTTAAAGTATAACTCTTGTCTTTTCCATTTAAATTAAATATTTTCCTTTACCAATTACTCATTATTTTATTGTATTCTAGCAAATAAATCTTAGGTCACTGACCACCAAATTTCGTACCAATATGTTTGATAAAGAAGGAGAAGAGAAATGTACTAAATTAGATGATAATACAATCAGATTCTTTTTATAAAAAAGGTAAATGGTCCGATTAGAAAAGAAGAAGAAAGCAATGGATAGACAAGTATAAGAATCACAACTTTGCTTAAACCACGTATACTTGCAATACTAAGATGCTCATTGCCCACCAATCCCCTTTTCTCCAAATCCACACCTTATTCCAAAACTCCAATTTTTTTCAACTCACCTACTTTAATAAAAGGATCAAGCCAGACTCTCGGCATAGACAAATGAAACATTCGTCTAAAATTTCCACATTTTATGAATCCGACTCCATATTCAATAGGCTCTCAAAATATAAAATATATATAACCTAAAATTTATAGTAAAAAAAAAACAAATAAATGAAATATTAGCTTTAACTTTAAAATATTTTGTTTCAAACCTCTAAAATTTCAGGGCTTGTCCTGAAAAAATACCCCAATATTAATATTATTATTTTAAATGCTATAAATATATGTTTTTAACAAGACTTTGACATAAAAGAGGAAAATTATTAGGTTAGAGTTTGATTATAAAACATAAGATGTGAATGATAAAAAAATTTGGAATAGATCCAATAATTTTGAATTTTCAGAGTATCCAAATCTAGATCTATCATTCAAGCCTACCATTTGAATTTGAATATGTGTATATCATATATACATACTCCAAGCATTCACATAGATATCACACTATATAAATATCCAGATTCTGATCCTAAAATAAAAATATTTAAAATATGAAAATTCCATATTAACCATAAACTTAATTTTGTTTATATTTTCCATGGAGTAAAAGGTGGTATATTATAAAAATAAATGTAAATTAAATTTTATACTTGTCTAAACAAATTATATAATATGGATATATTTTAAATATTAGTCTAATATAAAATTCGAACGTCTAATCCACTGTCATACATATTTTACAAACAAAATCTAGAAAATAACTTCATAAAAACGTGATTTTTGATGGAAAACTAATTTCATTACCAACTATTTCTGTTTAGAAAATTTTAAAAAGAAATTTTGCTATTTACTACGCAAGTGCTAAAAGTATATTGATAGTTGCAAAGAGAGACAAAATGTTGTTTTCTTTAATAAAATAATATATAAAAAATCAATCATCCATGTATGAGATTTTTTTCTTAAATTACAAATATTCCAGAAAAAGCCTTGTAAAAAAATTAATTTGAAAAATCAAGATGGCGATGTCAAAAAAGGAAAAGAAAAAAAATATCTAGAGGGCTTAATTGACTGGGCATGTGCTCTGCAACGTGACCGGATTTCAACTCCAAATTCAAACCGATTTATTATGCTTTTCAATATTAGAAAGCGACGACATCTGGAATTTTTAAAATAGAAGCATATTTAGTCATTTTAAATTAAAAAATAAAAAACAGAAAACAATCTTTTTCAGATAAATTTGTTTTTTTTTTAATAGATAAATAACAAAAAAAAAAGGAAAAAGAAAAAGGCAAGGGATCCGTGATTCCAAAGGATTCGCTCTACCACGCGCCTAACTATCTGTCACATCTCACGCGCTTCTCTCTCTCTATAACATTGTTCATCCTCACATTCTCTCTCCTTTTCTCTCACTATAAAGCCTCGTTGTTCCCTTCTTCCCATTCTGCACCTCTTTCTCTCACTAATTTCGATTTTGCCACTGGACCAACATTAAAGCCTACTTTTCACGTTATGGAGGCTAACGACGTTACGACGCTAACTCGGAGTGACTCGGTTTTTTCCACCGAGAAAAAGCGAGTCAGGGACGAGTCTGACGATGCGGTTCTTGACTCGCCGGAGGTTAAGAGATTAAGAGACGATCTATTCGATGTTCTTGATGACTCGGATCCTGAACCGGTAAGTCAAGATCTCGACTCGGTTATGAAAAGTTTCGAGGACGAGTTATCTGCGGTTACCACGGCGGCGCACGGCTCCGGTGAAACTCAGCCGGATCTCGGATACCTTTTAGAGGCTTCCGATGACGAGCTTGGCTTGCCACCGCCTCCACCGATTTCTCCGACTCAAACCGTAAAGGAGGAGGAAACGTCGGAGACGTTAACGGATTTGATACGAGCATCGTCGGATTCATCTGGAATCGACGATCTATGGGGGTTCGAGGACCATGTGTCGAATTACGATTCCTTAGATTTTGGTTCTTCTTGTATCGGAGAAGGTGGAGATTACGTGGCCGTTGAGAGACTTTTCGAATTTCCCGACGAATGTTTTGATTCCGGCGATATATTTTCTTGGCGGTCGGAGTCTTTTCCGGCGGAATAAACAACGAACTTTGCGGAGTCCGTTTTTTTTTTTAATTAGGTGGGAAATGGAAACGATACCGTTTTTGTAAAGCGCTCTTAATTACTGTATCTCCATTAACTATAATTATTAGGATTAGAAAAATTAAAATATTTTGTTAGTGTTGGGGGTAATTTGGTAGATTTTGTAAAAGCGAAATTCGTTTGTTTGTTATTTCCTATCTTTTAACTTTTTTATTTTTCATTTCATAGATCTCTTAACTATCTTTTCTATTTTTCATAGTTTTTGTTAATGTAAAGTTTAGTATCCTCTCTTTTTTTTTATCTTAATTTTAAGATAATTATACACCGGTTACTATAACTTTTTGAGGAATTTTTTTAGAATATCATCCAAAAATTTTAAATTTCAAAATTACCACCTATTTTCAAAAATTTTAAAATTTTAAAAGTTAGAAATGAAATTATTATCGGAGATCCCATATCTAATCTAAAATTTAATTTAAAAACTACGGTATATGAAAAATTCATATATCAAAATTTTTAGGTCCAGATATCCGGCTCTGATCCAATTCCGATCTATATATTAAATAAATTTAAAATATATATTGCGATATTTTATATTTTTATAAAATACAAATTATATTATTTTAGTAAAAGCACATAAATATTTTTATTTTCTATTATTTTAAAATATATAAAATATTATTTCCTTTAAAAATAAACTTAAATATAATTTTATAATCAATTTTTATATTTTTATAAAAAATTTTATTTAAAAATTTTGAGTTTTTTTTAGTGTTAGCCTCATATCCAGATACTCGTGGATATCTCGAATCTGGATCCGGATACTCGCGGATATCTCGGATCTGGATATCCTCAAAAAATCTGAATATCCTGATCCGTCCTACCTCTACTAAAGATATCTCACATTTTCAAATGTTTCAAAAATACAACAAACATAAAAAGTAAACTTTAAATGTTAGAATTTAAAAATTTGGGTTTGAGTTCAATAAATGGAGTTTAGATTTTAGTTTTGAGGTGGGTAGAGTTTGGTTTTGGAGTTTACGGTTTAGACTGAAGATTTAAAACTATTTTAAATTTTGTGGTATTTCTAGAAAAAGTATGATATTTTGGAATTTTAAAAATGTGTGGTATTTTTAAAATAAACTTAAATTTTTGTTGTATTTTTGAGAACGACCCTAACTATTTTATATAAAAATTCATTAAAATTTGTTGAACTAATAAAGAGATAAAAAAGTTCATAAAATATTATAGAAAAAAGCAAAAGACGCAATGGTTTTAAAATCTCAAAATTAGGATTTAGAGAGTTGTTAGATTTAGCAACTAAGGAAGATGGAGTGGTGAGTAGCTGATGCTAAGGATGATGTCTCTAAGTGTTATCAATTATATGGGCAATGAAATATACAATAGAGACCATGTTTTTTCTTCATAACAAATTCAACGGAACTATAAAGTATGATTCAACAACCGCCATATTGCCAACCTTTGCATTGGAGTTTGATGCTTTCGAACTACTCCGTTCATCTCTCACAGGTTTTTGAGTGCTACAACAATCTATTAAGAATAACACTTTAACTCATCCAAAAGCTTTCCAATTAAACTTGAAACTGAAATCAGAAAAAGCCAAACAATATAAAGTTAAGACAAAAACAAGATTACGGAGAGGATTAACGCTAAAGGGAAAAGAAGTGTGATGAAGGACAAAATCAAATTACAATTGTGAAATCTTTCTCTATAACAAATTCGATGCCTTGACAACCAATGAGGATTGAGCATGTGTATAGGATAGGAAAAATATCTTGAGTAAAGTAATTATAAGAATCGAGAGTTGTAATGCAAAGAAATAAGTTTTAAAAATCAATAAAGAATCTTTTTTTCATTTCATCTTCTCTGCTTTCATGGTATCAGAGTCATGGAGGTTCAAGTTTATCCAACTCTAAACATTTAAAATTGTGTTACCATTAAACTTACATAGAGAAACTATATACCCATCTTATTGGACAATGTTTGTTAGGGTTCATCAATGAAGTCTTTGTCACACTTGATCCAACAATCCTGGTTCCAGGAATCGCTGAATGCAGTTGCTCAAAATCCATACTATGTAGAATTGCTTCGTGGAGATCATGTGGTGAAAGCTTCACTACTTCTCTAGAGATATACTCATTGTAGTAGCCAACTGCAACATTTCACAGAGCGTATGGAACACTCTGGTTAGACACCTTAATTGTATCTCCTCATCCAGACTATTTGAGCTTTAAAGAAAGCTCCAGACTACTCAAAAATGAGAAAAGACCATGACTAACTTCCTAAATGAGGTAATTGCACTATGTGATCAACTCTCGGTTCTTATAAAACCTTTACTTAAGATATTTTCCCTATACTATAAACTTGCTCAATCCTCATTGGTTGCCAAGGCATCGAATTTGCTATAGAAAGTGATTTCACGGTTGTAATTTGCTTTGTCTTTCATCACATTTCTTTTCCCTTTAGCATCAATCCTCTTTGTAATCTTGTTTTTGTCTTTATTGTGCAGGTTGCAGGGAGCCGTTGGCAAGACTATGGATTGGACTTAACTTCATATTGATTGGGCTTTCTAATTTTAGGTTCAAGTTTAATTGGAAAGCTTCTGGAAGAGTTAGAGTGTTACTCTTAACAACAAATCCAGCTATGCACTCAAGAAGCAAACATTTTGACACTAATTTTCACTATGTCAGGGAGATAGTGGCTCTAGGTTCACTGATGGTTACATCTCCAACGAGTTTCAAATAGCAGACATATTCACCAGTCCTTACCTAATACAGCTTTTTGCTCTTTGCGCTACAAACCGGGGGTGGAAATCCCTCCTACACCAAGTTTGAAATGGGGTATTAAGAGTAACACTTTAACTCATCCAGAAGCTATCCAATTAAACTTGTACCTGAAATCAGAAAAGCCCAAACAATATGAAATTTATCCCAATCCACAGCCATGCCAACGGCTCTCTGCAACCTGCAACTAGTGAAGACAAAAACAAAATTACAGAGAGGATTGACACTAAAGGGGAAAGAAGTGTGATGAAGAACAAAACAAATTACAGTTGTGAAAACTCTCCCTATAACAAATTCGGTGCCTTGGCAACCAATGAGGATTGAGCAAGTGTATAGGATAGGGAAAATATCTTGAGTAAATCCTTCGTCTTAGTAAGCTAGCTTTCTAAGCCCGGACGTGGATCGATCGTGACGAAAATGGGATTCTATAAAAACCAAGAGTTGTAATGCAAAAAATTTAAGTTTTTAAATCAATAAAGAATCTCTTTTCCATTTCATCTTCTATGCTTCAAACACAGAACCATATTGCATTGCCAAAAAGCTAGAACACGAAACCATATTTTTTTCTTATGTTGATAAAGATTATCCGTTTTAGTTTATAAAGCAAAATGAGATTCGTTGTAATGAATTATTTTTTTGTGATAAAACAATATTTCAAAAATACCATATATTTCTAATGTTATAACCACTAAAATATTTATTTCAAAAAGTATCACATATCTAAATTTTGAAATTAGTAAAGGTTTGTTATTAAATTAATGTTTTGAACTCAATTCTATTAAATTTATAATTGTCTATTATTTAATAATTGATTTTAAATTCTATTTTAAAGTCTAGTTTTATTGTTTTTGTATTTGAAATATTTGGAATGTAATGTTATTTAATCAAAATTATAAATAAGATATTGAATTCATGTTCTTCAAATTAAATTTTTTTATATAAAAGTTGTATTTTAAATGATTTAAAATGACCAGCAGAGCTTTATTAATATATATTTGGATAGTTAATATAAGGTAAGTGAAACTGTTTTTAGTAATCTCTATAAAATCCTTGAAAATATATTATAAAGACATTTAAAATCAACTCCTTTTAACTTTATAATTTTAATAATTATAAATCAAAGTTTAAATTTTAGTTTTTAAGGAGTTAGAATTTAATTGTGAGAGTTCAGGGTTAAATTTAAAACTTTTAATCCATTTTAGTTATGGAACACATACATTTTTATTGTATTTTTTGAATTAAAAATACATTATTTTTGAACCCTAAAAATATGATATTTTAAAGAACTACCTTTAAATTATTATATAAAATATATAAATTTAAAATATCAAATATAATTTAATTTAAAATAAGTGGTACAAGCCTAGAAAGCCCAAAAAAACAAATTGTCTTGATACAAGAAATCACATTTGGAAACCAAAACAATTGTAATCGCCAATGTTTTATAAAATATATTATTTGTTAATAGAATATTTTTATTTCTTATAATCTATTTAAAATATATTTTATAATTTTTTGTATTTATATTTTGTAAATGGTAAATTGTCATTTAGTAAATCGTAAATACTAAAAATGTGACTGATAAATTATTCGTATGAATGGTGAATTGTTTGTGTGAATATGAATTATTTGAATAAATATCAAATCTTTAGTGTATGATTTAGTAGTAAACCATTCTCTTAAGAATATGTTTAAGTGTTAATCTTCTCCGGTGTCCGGAGCCAGCCGTTGATAATACATATTTAAGGCGTAAATCACTCCTCCCAAGGAGTTTAAACTAGTGACCTTGAACACTCCAAAGAGTGTCTCAACCATTAGACCAAAGTCCCTTGGCTTTTAAAAGAATGATGCAAGTTTAAAACCATCGTTTGGTTAGTGGATTCACGTAAGTATCATTTTATATATTTAAGTTTTAAGGGAAGGAGACATTATGTCTGCACGAAAGATTAGGTAGCGTTCAAAGATTGTGTTGCAAGTCTAATTTACAAATGATCTAGACCGTAATTGTGATGAGTAGGAGAATTTTAGAACGTAATTTTGATGAGTAGGAGAATTATGTTTAGAAGAAAAGATTTGTGAAAGCTGTAGAGTTTTCTTTTTAGTTTATGCAATTAATGATTTTACCAGCCTCTTTGTTATTTTTTTCCTACCTAACAGAAGGAAAATAGTCTCTATATCCTAACAACAACAATATTAGGATTACTATTATATTTGTATGAAGTGGAAAGTTGCACGAAAATGAATTGTAGAAGTCTAATAAGCTTTTGATAAAATTGCTTTATAATTAGTTGTCACACCTAATAAAGAGGAAAGAGTCTGTTCTATAATGGCTGATCCATCCCGCGGGCAAAAAGCGTTAATAATTCCTTTTAACCTAACGCCAAATAAATTGCATTATTAACAATGACATCTCTTGAGTCTATTTCACAAGTTTCATTTGGTAGAGTATTCTGCACAGATATTGTATATATTGATATAAACTAGATCTTTAATCTCTTTATGGTGAATGATATTCACATAATATTTTAATAGATTTATTATTGTAATACTATTTTTTTGGTAAGAATTGTAATACTATTTTGATAGATAAAAAAAAATTGATTTGTTAATTTTATATTTGGTGGAATTCAATATTTGAGAGTGAATCCTTTTCAAATATGAAAGTCACTAACCAAAACCATAGGGTTAATTTTTGTTATCAGTGGTTCATTTAATTGTCTTGAAAAATTGTTTTTTTTTTTGTCAGACCATAACAGACCGGCCGATAGCCAGTTTCTGTATAATAGCAAGCAATTCCTATATTATCGTAAATACGTAAATACGGGGATTCGATCCTAGATGAGATGGTTTTACCTACCTTATATGAACTTATGAATACCACTAAGTCAAGACCACTTTCCCAAATTTTTTTTTATATACAACTAGATTAATTCTTAACAAAAGTTAGTGATTATATAGTCGAATTTTGTGACAAAAAAAAAAATAAAATCAAATTCTATAAAAAAATAAAAATAAATACAAATATGAATTTCTAACAGTTCCTTGTATATACCTGCTATGTAAAAACTTTTTCTCTAATAAATGAAATTTGAGTTAGGTACATTGTAATTTAGAGATTAATGTGGAAAAAAAATTAGAGTTTAAAGAAAAATACTTAACATAGTTATCGCACGCGATTTTCAACAGCGGCAACTTTCGTTTGTTTTATTTTCCATCGTTTCTTTGGAGTTTGTTCTTTTTCAAACTATGGAAAACTTCGTTGCTAAGAACTAAGAAGTCGTCGTTTGTCGTAACGCGTCTTTCCTTCTTTTCGTCCTATAACTCTCCCATTCAAACCAAAACTATTACATAAACTCTTCTTCTTCTTCTCCTTACTTCTCCAACTTGGTCATGGGGAAGAAGCTAGACGCTTTGCTTGGTCGGAGTTTCAAAACCAACAAGTTCAAGTCTCTTATCAACTTAGCTCTCACAAGGCTTTCTATCCTCAAAAACCAGCGTCAAGCCAGACTCTCTCACGCTATCTCTGATGTCACAGAGCTTCTCAAGCTCGGCCACCACGAGAATGCTTTCCACAGAGTAGACCAAGTCATAAAAGATCAAAACACCATCGACGTTTACTTCTTCCTCCAAACCTACTTCACTCTCTTGCTCGACCGTGTTCATCTCTTCCAACATAACAGAGATTGCCCTGAAGAGCTTTTAGAAGCTGTTTCAAGCTTGCTCTTTGCAGCTTCTAGACTCGGTGAATTCCCTGAGCTTCAAGAGATTCGTACCGTTTTCATTTCCCGTTTTGGCAAAGATCTTGCGGCTCGTTCCATTGAGTTGCGCAATAATTGTGGAGTTAATCCTAAAGTAAGCAACTTTTGATTCAATCAATCTACTATATTTTCTTGTCACATTAATCTCTAGACCCATAGTAGGAACTCAAATTTCATAAAAAGAGAAAATACACTAGCTATTTCACCTAATGAGTAACCATACTCGATTCTAGTTTGGTAACAATGTGACAACCACTAAACCACTTGTTTCTTGTTATAACTTATATATAAATGGAACAATATTACTTACAGAGTTTTATTGTATTCATGTTTCCTTTTGTGTATAATTATAGATAATTCAGAAGTTATCAACAAGACATCCAGCGAAAGAAGCTAAAATGAAGATCTTGAAGGAGATTGCTGCAGAGAATAACATTGTTCTGAAACTAGAAGACGCTTCTACTTCCACTGAGGTATGAAAATTTGCAATTAACCACAAGAGAAACAGAGGGAAGATCATGTTGTAATCGAATTTATGTTTTATTGCAGGGAACGTCAAATGTTATAAAGGCTAAGTTAGCAAGTGAAGATAGCGTAGAAGATGAGTTATCTGATTCGGTTAAGAGAGGAAAGAAGAAGTACAAAGATGTAGCTGATGCTGCACAAGCAGCGTTTAAGTCAGCGGCTCATGCAGCAGAGGCTGCACGAGCAGCTGTGGAGCTTTCTCAGTTTTCTCCTCGTGGACCAGACAATAACATTGGTGGGGGGAAATCATTTAATGGTTCCGATATCAAGAAATTAGAACATGAACAAGAAGAAGGTAATGATGATCTTTCAGATGGTGAAGAAGATGTAAGGTCAGTATCTAAGAGGTCAATGTCAGATGACTCAGATTCAGAAGATATCATCGAGGATCTCCCAGTGATGTCATTTAGAGAAGACCCTGTGAAATTGTTGGAGAAGGATACTGTTATCTACGATAGTGAAGAAGAAACTAATGTTAGTACTGAGGCTAGAGATGAGCTAGATCTTAAGAATGCTTCGATTAGAGAGGACTTAGGACATGTGAACCACATAGTTCACTCTGTTGAAACTCCTATGATGCGTCATAAAGCAGGTTTGAAGGGACCGGTCTCAGTCAGGACCAGACAGGTTCGTGGATATTAAGAAGTATATATATTTTGTTTATAAGGTACATTCTATGGTTAATGACTTGAGGTTTTACAATCTTTTTCTATGTTCATTTTTTTGGTCAAGGGTGTAAGACTATTTTATTTTTTTTATGCATATAAGATTTTGATGTTGTTGAAATGTTCAATTTGTGTCCATTCATAAAAAGTTCCAATAAAATTTTGACATAAGAGAGAAATTTCAAAGAACTTACATGGAGATTACTGTCCTCTGGCCCTCTATTCACCATGTGATCAGCACATTCATCGTATTCAATTCCAAATTTCCTCCTACCAAGTAACTAGTAGTCACACATTACGGCTAAGCACTTAAGGTGTTGTAGACAGAAAGAAGAAAAACTTGTGAAGTTGCATGATTTCTCACCTTAAGTTCCTTAATATCTTTGGGAGAATTCTCTGTTACAGCATCCCAAATGTCTTTGAACATCTTTCTACGCTTTCTTCACTGATTGCGTCATCCCATGTGTAATTTTTTCGAGTAGTTTGATTAGTTTCTCTTCCATTTCCTTAACCTGGTACAAAGTTGAAGTCAACTTTTAAGATATTTCCTATAGTAAGATTGCTCAAATCAAAGACAGAGCAAAGACAAGAACATGCAATACATCTTTCCTTAGTTTAGCATCTTTCATCTTGTATATCTTCTAGTATTATGCTCTGGATTGCTGTGCAGATAATGCAACAGAAGATACATGTCTAATCTAAACAGCTAAATTACATTTTATATGTAGTGATCAAAGGTAAGTTTCACACCTGACCTGACTCCACTTCACTGCCTGCTTTCTTCTTCTCTTGGAGTGTGGCGTTTTCTTCTTATCAACTGTCTTTTGTACTGCACTCTTCTTAAGGTTAACCTTTTGCAGAGCATCAACTGCATTTTGGGTGTTTAGAGCACCTCCATTGGAGATACTCAAAGTTGTTTCTTAATTAATTTTTCATTTGTATTTATATTTAATTTTTGGTTTAAGAAACTTGAAAATCTTAAAAACTAAAATATTCTTCCATTAGTGTAGAACCTTTTGGTTCTTAATACAAAAACAACCACAAAATATTTTTTTTTATGAACTTACAAACTCTTCTTTTTTCTTTCATTCTTCTAAATTCTTCTTCTTCATTTCTCTGTTTTCTTCCTCTTGTCTTCATTCCCCTATATTCTTGAGTTTGGTTTTTGAAGACATTGCTTTTTGGTGGTTGATTCCAAGATGTAGTAACTAAAACACATAGCATTATGTAAAAAACATCATGTGTTTGTTTCTGCAATTCAATAAAACATAGAAACTCTGCAAAAAGAACAACTCTCACATTCAAAACCATGGTGTCAAGACTCAATAACCATAATCCACTCTTTTACTTTAAGAGCTGCTCTAGAAAATAAAGCTTGAATCCACAATAATGATGTCAAGACTCAAGAACAACTTTTAATACAAAGAAGCCATTTTATACTTTCACCAACCTCTTCACGTTGATATATATCTAATGCATTGCTATTGATCACTATGTTGCATACAATTCAAAGAATCAATCACCAATTAGAACTTTATTCACCATATGTATGAAATCTTAAGGATTGAGTGTTAGATCTTACTTAATACATATAATACCAAAGCTAAAATGCATGACGAAGAAGCTTACAATGTTAATATCAACACCATCTATGGAATAATTGGATTCACCATTGGTTCAAAAAAAATTGCTTCTACCCAATATCAACACCATCTATGGAATAATTGGATTCACCATTGGTAGAAGCAATTTTGTTTTGGCAAATTAAATCACCATACATTCTGTATTACAGTTGCATACTATTTTTCATCACCGTTTGCTTCTAGCCTGCAAAACAACAAAAAGTGTTCATCTTAGAATTCACATGTTAAGAAAAAAGATAATTATTAACCACAAGTGATAAAACAGATTGTACTAAAGTGAATTATTAACCACAAGTGTTCATCTTACATATCTTGAGATTTCTCTTTTGGATCTCCTCATATGTCTAATACTTGGTCTAATCATAGCCTTATTAACCACAAGGGATAAAACATATCGTACTAAAGGAACAACTAATGCCATTAGACCAACATTTGAATCTGTTCCAAGAATCTGTTTCATTCTTCTTCTTCATTTCTCTGCATCACCTCTTCTTTTGGTAAAGCTATAACCTAATCTAAATCTCAAAAGCAGCCAAAAACTTCAAAAAAAAAAAAAAGAATTAGCGGATGAAAACGTTACCAAAGCAATGATCGAGAACAAGCCGGACAACATTTGCAACCGCCGAAGAAGACGAATTAGACGAGTTTAGGGTTTCTTGAGGAGAAGGCGATTTGGAATCTGATGAGTTGGAAAGAGATGGAAAAATCAGAGCTTGATAAGCCATGCTTGATCGAAGAAGAGTAACAAAACAAAACTGGTTATGAAACGATTCGTATCTATTCTTGCAACAATAATCATCTACATTTTCTCCAATCTCCCAAAAAATTGACACCTGGCAGGTAAGGAACGTTTCTTACAATCCTCAGATAAGGATCGATTCTCCTTCTTTTCTTTTTCTTTTCATATTTTTTATTTATTTTTTTGCCAAGAAACTCTTAAAAATTCCTTAAGACACTCTGATGAAGATGGTCTTAGAGGTCGATTTTGTTGCAGCATAATACAATTTAACAATATAAAAATCCCGCCAAGAGTATTAATTGATCGAAGAAGCTCGCGATACTTAACCTGCATGGCTGCATCTTTGTAGTCTACTTAAATTAGGTTTCAAAGGATTCGATGAAAAGTGCTCACCTCATGCACAAATTTGAGTACGATAGCTGCAGATCGAAAATCAAGGAAACTAGTAAATAAGAGAGAAACCAAAATGAGTAAGTTCCCAGATCGGGTAACGATTATGAAACTAATAATCGAATAAGATTAAAAGGGAAAGACCTTCTGTGATATCCACTTTAGGAGCCATTTTCGGAAATAATGCGCGGGAGAAAGAAACCTCAAACGAGAGCAACTTTTCCCTCTTCCGATGTTTCTGAGCAAGAAGAAGAGAGCTGAGAAGCTTATTTAATACGAGAGACCTCCACTGTAAACGACATCGTTTACTTAATCCAGTTCTGGCCCATTAAGATCATAGCCCATTTAATGTTATAAATGTAAGCCTATTTAATGTAAATAAATGTTGGGTGAACTTAATGAATACTTTGCGAGAAATATTTACATTTTAAGTGACTTTGTGATTTTGTTAGTTTATGTCCACTTCTATGGTGTGACGAGCTTTTGTAAATTGTTTTTTTTGTTGTAAAAAAAAAGTGACTTTGTGTTTTTGGTGTACTTTAGAGAAGAAATTGAAAAAAAATTCATTCTATTATACCATTATTTTTCTATATAATTACACTCTACCATTTTTTCTCTCCTGATATGTGTCTGATTTTCTCATTTGCTTTTTTTTTTCTCACCTCCAATTTTTAAAAACCAATTACTTGAAAATATATACATCCCAAAAAACTAAAAATTATACCAAAATTCTTAACTTACTATACTCTATAAATAGACACTTGTTTTGTTTAATTCGGACACAGGAAAAAAACAAGTTTCATGGCGTCTGTGTACACAACACTTTGTGTACATGACATTAGTTATTCGATGTACACAGTGATTATTCAGTTTGTATACAATTTCGTGTACCATTCAGCATGTGTACACACATGATGCTTGTGTGTACACAGGCATCGTGTACACATCATTGTGTACGCGACGGTATATACATGTTGCATGACACACGATGTTGTACATCGACTGCATCATCATTGTGTACATCTAATAATTATATGTCCATTATACACGATATTGCATATAGACTACATTGTCATTGTGTACGACTGCATTATCATTGTGTATGATTGCATTATCATTATGTACGACTGCAGTATCATTGTGTACATCTAATCATTAGCATGATGTACACAAGCATCGTGTACACATCATTGTGTACGCGACGGTATGTACATGTTGCATGACGCACGACATTGTACATCGATTGCATCATCATTGTGTATATCTAATAATTATACGTCATTGTACATGACATTGTACATAGTCTGTATTATCGTTGTGTACATCTAATAATTAGCAAGATGTACACAAACATCGTGTACACATCACTGTGTACGTGACGCTATACACATGTTACATGTATATGATACATGATGTTGTATATAGACTGCATCATCATTGTATACTCCAAATAATTAGCGTCACGTAGACGAGTACACACATCGTTGTGTACACTAAGCTATACATTAATCGTCGTGTACACAAAGCGTCGTGTACACAAAGCGTCGTGTACACAAAGCGTCGTGTACACAAACGTCATGAAACTTGAATTTTGCTTTGTGTCCAAAAAACAAAACAAATGTTTGTTTATAGAGTACAAAAAAATATAAATTTTGGTATAATTTTTTATTTTTTAAAAATATATATATTATCAACTAATTAAATTTAAAGATTGAAGATGAAAAATAAAAACATCACATCAACCAATACATCAATACCACTCTTTTTTCTCTCCCTTCCTTTTAAAGATAAAACAGTAATTGATACAACCCAAAGTACATCAAACTCACAAAGTGCACTAGAAAGTAAATACTTTGGGTTTAGGTGCACTAGAGTGTAATTAATCCATAAATGTAAGCACATTTAGTTCCACTTCTATAAACATGCTCCCCCCTCCCCTTCACCTTCTCCCTCTCCTTCTCCTTCCTATTCTCATAATTGATATTTCTTTTTTTTTTTTATAATCTATTGAAATAAAAATTACCAAAATAAAATATAAGAACCAGAGATATTAGCTATGTGAGCACAAAACTCGGGAAGCATTGCCCGACATACCAAAAACAAGTTTAAAACAATAGCAATACAAACAAAGTGAGCTAAGAAAAAGCTAAACCGGTAAAGACCAAACGATGTTCAGAGACTATAAATTTTGAAAATCAGAAAAGCAAAACGCCTAGGAGACTCAAAGCAAGAGGATACAAGACATGCAGAAAGACTGCTACACGTCCTCACTAGTAATCATTAGACTTCGAAAGATAAAACCTTGTACTTTAAAAGAGAGGCAGACACAAAACCTCAAAAGAGGTTTGAAATCGTAGAAATTGCTGATGCCGGAAACGTTGATGCCTGTAGAAAGAAGGAAAAAATCCGCCAGGCCTCGAGCTAAACCTGAAAAAGAACTCTAACAAAAGAAGATGAAAATAAAGCTGCCTATCCAGTTCATCACAAGAGGATGAAAGACCGATCCGGGCAAGACCAGAAACTAAGAGCATAACATGAGCACCAAAAGCCAAAACCAAAAACAAAACCCAAAGAACCAACCAAAAGAGATAACACTAATAAATAGACCCATCATAACAGAGACTAACTGGAACGTTAACATCCGTACAAACCTTACAAATTCACAAAATCTAAACAAGAAATCACAAAGGATGGAGGTGAGATGTTGGCTCTACCTTTTCCAACGGGAAAACAGAACACGATACAACAAACGACAACAACCCATAACTTTTGATACCTAACCAAAAACCCAATAAAGAAGCACAAACCTCTAAAGAGAACATGGTACACCAAACACAATCAAGGACCGAAGACTGATACTTGAGTCAACAAATGATAGGCTCATGATTTTAATTCTAAATCTAACTGCAGAGAACAAATCTAAGTAGTATATACTAGGGTTGAATTCCAAAGAGACCAAATAATGCGGCTTTCAGTCCAATATCGATTCTAGCTAAGACGAATAAAAAGATGTGGTTTAAACTAATATCTAAGCAATAACAGTAAACTAAAATGGATGTAAATAAATTAACTAAGGTGTCAGGTAATAGGCTTAGAATTTAATCCTAGTCTATTACTGCAGAGAACAGCTCAATGTAGTAAA
>OVBE01005801.1:0-12346 GCA_900406425.1 Iberis pinnata
TATAGTTCTAAAAGTAAAATAATAGAATAAGGAAATTGGGGATAAAGTTGAGGACTTCGGTTGTAAAAATAGGAAATTTTCATTCTTCTTCGGATGATTTGCTCGATCGAGCACACCTTTGTTCGATCGAGCAACCTGTGATTTTTTCCCGATCAAACTTCAATTAGCTCGATCGATCCAAAAGTTCGGATTTTTCCAGGGGAATTTGCTCGATCGAGCACCACAGTTTCCCGATTGAGTAAAATGTATGTATGGTGCTCGATCGATTAAGCAATGTGCTCAATCGATCAGAAACTCCTGAAACTCTTGAAATCTTCTGAAATGTTTTGAAATGCTCAGAAATGCTTTGACACGATCCGAACACCTAAAATCATGAAAATATACCAATTTTACAAGGAAAACGCTCGGAATAACGCAGAATAGCAGACATAAATGCTTACTATTATGCATTAAGACCGAGTAATATCAACAACCCCAATACTCACACCATTAGACATGGAATCAACCCACATGCGGTTCAAAGAAACAACTTTGAGATCAAGCATAGTCTGATCGCAATGGTGCAGGGGAACAAGTTCCACAGTCTACCTATGGATGATCCACTCGATCACCTTGACGAAGTTTGATCGTTTCTATAACCTCACGAAGATAAATGGTGTGAGTGAGGATGCTTTTAAACTACGCCTCTTCCCATTCTGTTTGGGGGAGAAAGCACACCAATGGGAGAAGTCGCTTCCCAGGAACTCCATCACCACCTGGGATGCCTGCAAGAAAGCATTCCTTGCAAAGTTCTTCTCTACTTCTAGAACAAGTCGACTGAGGAATGATATCTCGGGTTTCACGCAAAGGAATGCTGAAACCTTCTATGAAGCATGGGAGCGCTTCAAGAACTATAAAATGCAGTGCACCCATCACAGATTCAGCAAAGCGTCACTCCTTAGCACCCTCTATCATGGTGCTCTGCCCAAGATACGGATGTTGCTTGATACAACAAGCAACGAGAACTTCCTCAACAAAAGTGTAGAAGAAGGATGGGAGCTAGTGGAAAACCTTGCTCAGTCTGATGGGATCTATAGTGAAGACTATGACCGAACACCTCGAGGTGGTTTTGTTTCTGATGACAGCGCAAAGAAGGATATCAAGGCACTGAATGAGAAGTTGGACACGCTACTTCTGGGTCAACAACATCAAGTCCACTTCATCACTAATGAAGTACAACTTCAGATCCAAGCTGGGGAGGTTACCCAACCGGAGGAAATATGCTATGCACAGAATCAAGGTGGTTAAAACAAAGGGTTTATTAACTACTCGAACAACCCTGGTCTTTCTTATAGAAGAACCAACGTTGCTAACGCACAAGACTAAGTGTATCCACAGCAGCAACAGAAAAACGCTCAACCATTCATCAACTACAATCAGAACAGGAGTTTCTTCCCGAGGCAGCAACAACAAAGTGGTTTTCAAGAACCACAACAACAACCTACTGGTGCACCTTCTGGTGTCACATCTAACCAACCTCAAGCTCAAACTTTCAACATCGAAGCTATGTTACAGCAACTTCTTCAAGGTCAAGCCAATAGTGCAATGGAGACATCGAAAAAATTTGGTGAAATTCAACACAAAATGGACACTTCATTCGGTGCCATCTATTCAAAGCTTAAGACTCTCAACTCTAGGGTCACTACTCTCGAAGGCATGACCGCATCCACTTCTGCTTCTACGAATGGTCAACTCCCAGGAAAATCTGTGCAAAACTCAAAGGAATATACTAATGTCAATGGCATCTATCTTGGGCTTACAACTGACATTCCTCCTCCAATATCCACTACTATTTGCACTGAGGATAGTGTGATTCAAGTTTGGGGGGATTTGGGTTCAAACGTAGTTGCACCTATGGAGTATGAAGAATATGTTCCTATTAACAAGCATGTTGATAAGTCACCTACTTCAAAGGAGATTGCAACACCTTATGATCCACCACCCTATGTTCCAAGACTACCATTCCCATCGCTTATCAAGAAAGAGATCATAGCAAAATACCCAAATGTCTTTGAGAAACCTATGAAGGAAGAAATAGCTCAGGAAGTGCTGGAACCATTTGACGAGTGCAATGCTTTGATAACAATGAAGCAAGAGGATCCTGGTTCATTCACCTTGCCTTCCTCACTAAGACCCCTAACCTTTGAAAAATGCCTCTGTGATTTGGGAGCATCTATCAACTTAATGCCTCTGTCCACTGCCAAGAAGCTGGGATTCGACAAGTTCAAAGCTTCCAACATAACTTTATTGTTGGCAGACAGATCAATTAGGTATCCAATCCGCATCCTGGAAAACCTACCTGTTAATATCAAGGATGAAACAATAATCACAAACTTTATGGTATTGGAGATGGATGAAGAGCCTAAGGATCCATTGATCTTTGGAAGACCGTTCCTAGCAACAGTTGGAGTTGTAATAAATGTTAAGAAGGGTCACATCAAGGTGAACGTAGGAAGAGGTCCAAAGATAATTTTCAACATCAGGNTGACAATCATAAGGATGGGCACTCAAGTAGTGATGCATATGAAGATGAATTGGGGAAGGATCCAACATAGATAAAGAAGTTTCTGTGGAGTTAAGGGAAATCAGGACATTGGTAATGTCAAAAGCTGAAGACAATCCGAAGGGTCCAGGAAAAGGAAGTCCTGAGTTCAACCCTAAACCCTGAACGTGTACCACCTCAGAAACCACCTTTGGACACTCTAATTTATGAAAAATGTTTGGAACCTCATACCTGAAGCTTGAAAATCAAAAATGGAGACCAAGTGTTTCTACTTAACAAAAAGTTCAGGTATTATCTGGGAAATATGGATCCACTATGTTCCAAGAAATTCATGATCAAGGAAATACTATCTGGTGAAGACATTATACTTGTTGTGGAAGTTGATGAAAAACCAAAGTTGGACTACGAGGATGATCAGAACAGTGATGGTGAAGTTTTCTCGGAAAAGACCTCGGTTATCTTTGGAGAGCCGTCTCAGGGTCACTAATCTTAAAAGTATGAAGTCAAGCTTAGTGACTTAAAACAAGCTCACTTGGGAGGAAGTCCCATGTCTATCTTTGTATATATTCATATTTCAATGCTTTTTAAATTTCAGTACTTTATTTAATGCATTTTAGTTTTCATCCGGTTGTTGGTGTCGAAACCCCCTCAGCAGGTTTCCAACCCAACTAGTATCACTTCCTAGATAACAGCTCAGCATGTGTCAAGATGCAAAAGAATTCACCCAGCAGATTTCTACCTAGGCACGGAAAGCAAATGATCGGCTACTCAAGTCGTAGACCACCTGGGCAGAAGGCGAGTACAAGCTGAACAAGAGAAGATTGGGTCCTGATAGTTCCGAGATAAGGGGGAAGCGCCAAGATCGTAATCTTAACAACCCGATCGGAACAACCCGGACTAGACGGAGGGGGATTTAAAACAAGAAGAAAGAGAAATGAGGCATTGGAATCTTTTGGGGGCTTAGAACTAGAATTAAGAAATCGATCTATTTTCTCCTTTATGTAAAAAACATTCATCGAGATCAATAAAATAGCATATTATTCTTTATATCTTTTCGACATGAGTTTGTGTTGTAATTTCTTTCTGATTTTTGACAAGAACGATGAATTTCTCATTAAGATAATCATCTAAAAATTCATTGTGGGTTTTAGCATCCACAAATTGGCGTCGTCTGTGGGGAGCTAATAGTTCTTTGACGTAAGAAGGAAAAACTCATCCAAATCCAACTCTGCCATGACAAAAAACACATCCATACCATCCGACGGATATGCTACCACGATCCAAACACTCCTCTAATATGTACAATCCATGTCCGAGAAGCTGAAGATACAGGACGCCCTAAACAAATCCCTGCTAGACAGGCTCGACCAGACGGCAAAGGAGTCCGCAGACCAAACAAAGTGATGACCAAACGTTTAGACCGAGCAACATCTTCACGACACCGTTCCACCAGGACTTCCGCACGACAATACCCGGTCTCGGGAGAACACTCCAGGAGCTACGCTTCACTCCAACCCCGCGCTCAGTCAAGACGCGAAAACGCCATGCTGATGCAACAGAGACCCCACCCGATGCAAACCCAGTGGGAGGACAATCCGACCAGAGAGATGACCAAACCAATGGCAAGACCGAGCAGCCGAATCGCACCCTAAGCCCCAAGGCTTCGGAAGACGAGAGAGACAAAACTAACCTATTCGAGGAATCCGAGGGAGAACCAGACGCATACGAGGATGACTCCCATATCCCATCTTCTCGTGCCCATAAGCGACCTCAGAAATCGATCAAGGAGATCCAGGAGATGAAAGATTTTTTACAACAGGCCATCCGACAAATGAACTTCAAAGTTCATCAGGCCATAAGATCGGCGCCAGAACTGGACCAACTAATAGAGGAAACACTCTGGAGCCCGTATGCCACACATATAAAGAATGCAAGAATACGAAACCCCGGAAAAATCAAAATCCCTTTTTATGAAGGAAAGACGGATCCAAGCGCGTACATGACTACCTTCAGAATCGCAGTCGAACGAGCACAATTCGATGAACACGAAAAGGACGCGAGATACTGCCAACTGTTCACCGAACACCTACAGGGACCAACATTCACCTGGTTCTCACGGCTTCCCGAAGGATTGATCCACAATTTCAACCAGATGAGTCTGATGTTCCTAAAGCACTACTCAGTGTATATCGAGAGAGACATCTCAGACGCATATATGTGGAGCATGACGCAGGGTCCAAACGAGCCCCTCCAAAAATTCATCGATACATTCAAAGAAGTAATATCACGAGTGGCCGTAACCGACAACGCCGCGATCGCCACCCTTAAAAATGCGGTATGGGGAGAATCCAAATTCCGAAAGGACCTAATACTGAACCCACCAGCGACGATCGACGATGAGCTCCATAAAGGAAAGGTGTTTGCACGGATAGAAGAAGACCTAATCGAAATGCGGAAACAAACCCGAGAAAAGGGTCAAGTGACTCAGGTCGCTACCCCGAGCCAAAACCCCCCGGTGAGTAATCAAACACTTTTTGTAGGAAAACCTAAGAATGGAACTTAGAATCAATGGAAATGACCAGAGGAGCAAGGAGGCGTCAAAAAGCATTGTGAATACCAAAACCAGGATGGGCACTCTACTGAGGAATGCATGGGCTTCAAGTCTATCCTTTTTAGCAAATATCAGTTTGTAGAATTGGTGGAACCCTGCAAGCCGAAGAAAACCAACCTCAAGCAAGGGGCAGAAGACCAAGTCGAAGAGGCCAANACCTCAAATGGCGCCGACCCCACCATTCAAAAAGCATATTAATATGATCATGGGGAACCACCAGTTTGGCCTAAACTCGGTAACTGCGATCCAAGCATATGGGCGCAGGGCGGCATCGTATGAGAAATGGCAAATCAAGCCCTTGGAGACAGGGGAACCTATAGCATTCGACAAACGGACACAACAAGACTCGACGTCCCTCATGTCGATCCCTGATATTACTCGGTTTTAATGCATAATATTGGGTATTTATGTTTGCTATTCTGCATTATTCTGAGTGTTTTCATTGCATATTTGGTTGAATTTGAATATTCTACGTGTTCGGGCCAAATCAGAGCAAAACGGTGCATTTCATGAAGTTTCAGAAGTTTTCAGAAGTTTCAGAAGATTTCAGAGATTGACAAGAAGAAGTGCTCGATTGGGCATGTGTGTTGCTCGATCGGGCAGATGTTCCTGGAAGTTTATGAAACATGAGATCGATCGAGCAACCGAGATCTAGCCAAGAAAAAACGAGAAGTGCCCGATCGGGCAAACACTTTCTCGATCAGGCAGATGTCCCGAAGAGAATATGAAGTTTTCTTTATTGCAAATCAAGTCCTTAAGCCTATCCAAGTTTTCCTCATTTTAATATTTTACTTTTTTAGCCTATACATACAATGTGTTTTAGGCCTTTAGAACCTAAGCATTATTTTTATTTTCTGAGAGTTTTACTGGGAGACGAATCTAGAACCTTTGTAAAGAAGATTTATGAACCCTATTTTCTAATATATCTATTTGTTTTAATTATGTGTTCTTCTTTTATTTTGATTTGTGGTTTCATGTCAATGTCTGAGTAGTTCCATAGTTAGGTTTTAGGGTTTCCTAGGGAAACCAGGTTTGAATGTTAGGTTTAACTTTGTAGGATTGAATTTGTTAGGTTCTTAGTCTAAATTTGTTCTCAATGCTTGAATTAGATTGGTCACCTAGTTCATGATTATAAGTTGATAGATACAACGAGATTTGATTTAGAAACCTGACCTAATTTAGATGAATAAGTGTTTTTACTTGGGAGAGTATTGTTTTAAATGCTTATGAGCAATTGAATCTGATTGCAATGCATGATCGAATTGCTTTAAAGACGCCGAGAGTTTGTCTCTGGAAATTCGAGCATAGGGTTTAATACTCTGAGAGAAGATTATTCTTTATTCTTCTTTCATGCTGAGAACTATTTTCAATACAAATCCTGCATGTTGACTTGACTTTAAACCTAAATACCTACGGATTTTCCTAATGCCTAGCATTTTTATATTATAAGTTTTAAACCGTTTTCAATTTACCATTTTGATTTACAACCCAATATATTATTCTCTCTTTAGCTAGATTTAAAATTAGAACTGAACGTGCATTTTCTGGTCTCTGTGGGATTCGACCCTATACTTTACTACATTGATCTATTCTCTGCAGTATTATTTTTAGGATTAAATTCTTAACCTATCAGAATTTTGGCGCCGTTGACGGGGACTAATTGTGCCTTTCTACTTTTTAATTAGAATCTCGTCTAAACTTTTTATTTTCAATACTCATCTCGTTCTTCTTTGCTTGTCTTTGTCTTATATGTGTATGAACAGAAGATCTAACAAATCCTCTGAACTACTAAACCTCAGTAACTCAAAACTTGCAAGGATAGAACGCTCGAACCAGAAAACAAAGAAAGACGCTAGCTCCTCCAAATCAATGGCTGACAACGTTCATCAAATAATTTTGGTCGATCCCAAAGGTCAAGTCGATCCACCGGTTCTTGAACTCAATCAACTCATTAACCAAGGACATGGTGGTGGTAATTGAAATCAAGTGCCACAAGACCAATAAGGAGCTAACAACAACCAAGTTCCTCCATGAATTCCAAATCCAAATCAGAACGTTCAAAGTCCTCCAAACGTTGATGCAAGGCACTTTGTCTTGTTTGGACATCCGGAGAGAGTTAATCGGCTCAGAACTATCCTCTAGTTGGTTCATACAACAACCCTTAAGCATTTAATGCTAATAGGAATCCCATCCAACCCCCTCAACCTCGGCAAAGGGAATACCAATTCCCTATTTCACTAGTTTAAATGATTCGTAGCAACCAATTCAGTTGTTTACCTCACGAGCACCCAATGAATCATATTGACATCTTTGAGCACATCTGTAGCACTATCAAACTCAATGGAGTAACCAACAATTTTAAGCACTGTAGTTTGTTTAGTCATTCCTTATCTCATAAAGCACTTCGCTGGTTAAAGTCTTTACCTGCAGGATCTATAGTAACCTGGGATGACTGCAAAGCCAGGTTCATTAGCCAGTTATTCACTACTACTAGGACTAATGCCTTAAGGAACAAGATCTCTACTTTTGCTCAAACTCATGTAGAGTCATTCTATGAATCTTGGAACGATTCAAAGAGCTGCTTATGATTGTCCACATCACGGTTTCTCAGATGTAAATCTCCTCAATAGCTTTTACAGAGGAATTGAACAGAAGTATCAACTGTCCTTAGATACAACAAGCAATGGAGATTTCATGCAGAAACCTGTTCTTGATGCATATCGGTTGATAGAGAACCTAGTAGCCAGCAACAGCAATCATTGCCTAGAGTTTGATCGCTAAACAAAGGTTCCGGTAGTAGCTGCTAACTCATAGATCTAAGAGCTGAAAGCAGAATTCTCGGAGATGAAAGAACTAACAACCAACTTTTAAAAGGTCAAACTCAGATACAGGTTAATGCAGTAGATGATTCTGAAGTTAATTTCTTTGCGATTCAAGAACTGAACACTGTTAAAGTTGAGAAGGAAGTGACTTACATAAATGCTCAAGGTCAAAGGGTGTACAATTAAGGCTATAATCCAGGTTTTAACAAGACTCATCCTAATTTGTCTTGGAGAAATACCTATGTTGAGAACCCCCAAGATCAACACTACCCACAGCAGCATAAATCCTTTTTGCCGAATTCTAATTCAGGCGGTTTTCCACAAACCTCTCAGCCTGTATTCCAACAAACCCAACCTAAACCAAGTAATTCAGTTGAGATGATGTTTAAGCAACTGCTGGAAGGACAACAACAGTTCCAAACATTGATCCAAGGAGAAGTGAAGCAGCTAAATCAAAAGTTTGATGCTTTATCAACTCATGTGAAGCAATTTGATGTGCAAGTTGCTCAGACTTCTGAAGCTGTGAAAAGACAAGCTGGTGTCTTTCCTGGGAAAGTTGAGAACAACCCGAAAGGGTATTGCAAGACTTTGGTGAGTAATTCAGAGGAAGAAGCTAGGAATATGGAAGAAGATGCAGATTTTGAAGATCTGGAAAATGTTGCAGAGAGATCTGCCCGATCGAGCAGCCCTTGCCTGATCGGGCAAAGCAGATCCGGAGAAATAGATCGATCAGGCGTTGCTAGCCCGATCGTGCAGACCAATGAAAAATTTCTATGAACAAATGATCGATCGGGCACATCTTGTGCCCGATCGAGCAGTTTTGTCGGGCATAACATAGAGCAATCTGCCCGATCGGGCAACACTTGCCCGATCGAGCAAAAACCCCTGGACCCAAAAAGTGCTGAAATCTCCTATAAGCCAAAGATCCCGTATCCGGTACCTCCTACTAAGCTTACATCAGAGTTTAAGGCTGATGAGATGATTGGAAAGCCGCCTAATCCACTTCGAAAGCTTCACAAGATACAAGATCCAGGGGAATTCTTAGTTCCTTGTTCTATCAATGGAGTGGAATTCGTCGATTCTCTTTGTGATACTAGAGCTAATGTGAGCATCATGTCCATGACTGCTTCAAAACAGTTGGGATTATCATGTATCCGACCATCTCATATGACTTTCACACTTACTAACGATTCTACTGTCTCTTCTATTTGTTTTATCCTGGACCTCTTGGTACAAGTTGGTGATTGCCTAGTCTCTGTTGATTTCCACATCTTGACAACAAATGAGCATTCACATGAACCATTGATTTTTGGAAGACTCTTTCTTGCAACCGTAGGAGCTGTTGTTGATTTACCTAATCGACGAATATCTCGGAAGAACATCAAGAAGCGGGTTTTCTATCCAGCGATTCCTTCAAAAGGGATCTTTAGGCTAACTGTGGTGAAAGAGGTAGAGGTGAAGAATGACGTTCCTATTGAACCCGATTTTAAGTGTGTAGTTGCTGAAGTTTTACACAAAGAGCCTCCAATCTCAACAAGGAATAGCAATCCAAAGGTTAAGGAGAAGAGAAAGTGAAACCAAAGCTGGCGAAGAAAGAGTCTCAAGTCACTTTGATCCCTCAAGCAATAGTAGGGGATGACATTGAGTACAAGGTGAAAAGCAAAGGGTTTTCAAAGCCCTTCTCAAAGTTTAGAGTTTTACTCACCCCGGAGATCAAAGAGAAAGGGATTGATGCTACAAAAGGTGTAATGGGTAAGGTTATGAAGCTGAAGATGTCCGGATTTGGAGCTTGTTATGGAACATCGCTGTACGTTGATTATATTCCTACTTAGAGGTAAGTATCGTCAAGCTAAGTGACGTTAAATAAAGCGCTGAGTGGGAGGAAACCCACTATATTTAGAGTCTATTTATTTGTTTTTCTATTTTGAGTCAGTCCTAATCTACTTATGTTTAGTTTTGAGTTTAAAGTGTTTCAGGTTATTACTGGTGAGAGTTTCTTTATGACATTCCGGGTTATCTCTTCTAATTTCATTACTCATTTCTTTCACTTGAATTGTTGGTTGTTTAGAATGGTTTATTTCTTGATTCTTGCTAATTCTGATTAGTATTGCTTAGATCATTGCTCACCATTCACCATCATTCTTGTGTTTTGACTTGGGTTAATTTTATATTGTGGTAACGGATTGATTGTTGTTACTTGTTTTTGAATGATGCCTCTATTATATGATTCTTGCTTATATTTGGTTAGTATTGCTCGATCATAGTGCCTTAATGGTTATACAACCATTACTTACACTTCTCTTGAGTTTTTGTTCTTTTGCAGACATAGAGAATGAGGCATAGGAGTTCCGAACAGATTTGGGAGCACTTCACCTTTAGTAAACCTTTTCCCTTTAAATCTTATATAGTATTATCTACTTTCATCCATTACAGACTTTTCTATTGATTCTGGTTGTTTCTTTACCTTCTTTTTGATTTATTTTCACACCGGGACGGTGTGAAGTAAGTCTGGGGGAGGGTGTAATGATACTAACTACATTTTGATGTTTTGTCTTTTTGGTGAAATTTTCAAAATTTTTGTTTTTAAAACTAGATGAGTCTATCGAGTCGAAGGAACCATGATCAAGATCGATGATAATAATAGCCAAGTGTGGGTATGGTTTTCACTTTTCTTAGATTACTGACTTAGATTAATTGCTTGGATTAGGATTGGAACCGCATTACTCATTGATTTGTTACTGAAAGTTCCAGTCTTTTGAGTTATTGATGAATTGATGCTAGCTCTGCCATGATATGACTTAATTTGAAATCGGAATTATTCTTGCTTATGGTGTTGATTTACTTTGAAAATTAGGTACCTTGCTCTTCAATATTCTATAAAACCGACAATTTCTTCCAGTACGGTCCGGGTGCTTTCTCTCTCTCTCCCTTCAGAAATATAATAAAAACCGGTAGAAATAGTGTTGAAAGCGTGACCTTGTAGTCCGTAGTCATTGTCGGGGTTGCTGAAAAGCAGTTAGAATCATGAAAATGCAAAAAAGTGCGAACATGAAAAGAATAAAAAAAAGAAAGAAAAGAAAAACGCAGAAAAGTGTGAATCTTTAAAAAAGAAGAAAAAGAAGTGAGAAAGGGAGAAAAATGATCAAGACCGGAAGTCGGTTGATGCTCTGTTTGGTATGGGCATTTCGATAGAAGAGGTACTTGAGTAAATTGATTGATATACCATAGGTGAGAATGCATGAATCTGCACTTAATTGAATTTAAAGAGATGGTTGATATGATTTGATGCTTGATTGATTTGGGATTTAGAGTAAGAAACAGGTTGTTAGTTTAGTGGTGGTAAACAATTAAGTCAAAGTAGTTGTTTGAGATTGATGTATTTTGGATTTGAAACTGTACTTATGGTTTTTGAGATTTTGTGAGTTTCTGTGTGGTCCTTTTCAAACCTCTTTTCCATATTGGGTCTTGCTTTACTTGAGGACAAGCAAAGATCTAAGTCTGGGGGAGTTGATATTACTCGGTTTTAATGCATAATAGTGGATATTTATGTTTGCTATTATGCATTATTCCGAGTTGAATATTTGGTAGAATTTCAATATTCTAGGTGTTCGGGCCGAATCAGAGTAAAAAAGTTCATTTCAGGAAGTTTCAGAAGTTTTCAGAGGTTTCAGAAGATTTCAGAGATTAACAAGAAGAAGTGCCCGATCGGGCATGTGTGTTGCTCGACCGGGCAGATGTTCATGGAAATTTACGAAACTTGAGATCGATCGAGCAACCGAGACCAGGCCTAGCAAAAAAGAGAAGTGCCCGATCGGGCATACACTTGCTCGATCGGGCAGATGTCCCGAATAGAATATGAAGTTTTCCTTATTGCAAATCAAGTCCTCAAGCCTATCCAAGTTTTCCTCATTTTAATATTTTACTTTTTTACCCTATAAATACAATGTGTTTTAGGCCTTTAGAACCTAAGCTTTATTTTTATTTTCTGAGAGTTTTACTGGGAGACGAATCTAGAACCTTTGTAGAGAAGATTTCTGAACCCTATTTTCTAATATATCTATTTGTTTCAATTATGTGTTCTTCTTTGATTTTGATTTGTGATTGCATGTCAATGTTTGAGTAGTTCCATAGTTAGGTTTTAGGGTTTCCTAGGGAAACCGGGTTTGAATGTTAGGTTTAACTTTGTAGGATTGAATTTGTTAGGTTCTTAGTCTAAATTTGTTCTCAATTCTTGAATTAGATTGATCACCTAGTTCATGATTATAGGTTGATAAATACAACGAGATTTGATTTAGAAACCTTACATAATTTATATGAATAAGTGTTTTTACTTGCGGGAGTATTGTTTTAAATGCTTATGAACAATTGAAT
>OVBE01005802.1:0-21028 GCA_900406425.1 Iberis pinnata
AGATGCGAGGGAATTTATATTTGCGGTTTGCGTTAATCGGTTTGTAATATTCTTTTACGTCGGAATTTCTACGTTTATTATTTTCTTTTACGTTTGTATAATTAACCAACTATACAACGATCCTAACTCTTTCCTCTCCTATCTCGAAAATTATCTCGTTTAACCCCGNCCGTGGTTCGACTGAGTTAAATTTCGAGATAGGCGTAATAACCTCGGTTTTGGTCAAAGGGGGTTGACTGGAAACGGGGTGTTACAGTGCGACTTCCATTCTCTGATGCTTGTAATATGATCCCCTCTCTGTAGAAATATGTGAAGAGCATGGTTATAAGCAAACTTACATTAGAAGAATGTGCTATGATGATTACAGAGGAGTACAACTCAATCTTGCAGAATCGCATGCCTAAGAAACTTGGAGACCCAGATAGTTTTGTTCTATCAGTTGAGATTGCGGACATCACCTTTGCTCGATCTCTCTGCGATTTGGGTTCTAGTGTGAATCTCATGCCATTCTCTATGGCTAAGAGATTGGGGATGACTGACATCAAGGGTACAAGAATTTCATTGGTTCTTGCTGATCGTTCTGTGAAATACCCTGTTGGAGTTCTAGAGAACTTACCGGTTAAGATTGGAATCGCATATGTACCAATCGATTTCGTGATTCTTGGGCTAGGAGAAGAACCTAAAGACCCTTTAATATTGGGAAACCTTTCTTAGCTACAGCTGGTGCAATCATTGATGTGAAGAAAGGCAAGATCGATCTTCACTTTGGGGACATGGTTATGAAGTTTAACTTACAAGATGTTCTGAAGAAACCGTCCTTAGATGCTAAGTCTTTTTGGGTTGATACCATTGTTGACGCTGTAGAGGGAGTTTCTAATGACTTCTTATTTGATGATCCCTTAGAGATTGCTTTGACTAACGCTACTGATGTTCATTTATCTTTTAGTGATGATGTTACAGATCTCACCGGGATGCTTAATGCTAGTAGACGAATTGAGGAGATGACCGATTGTGTAGCATTAGTGGAGACAGCTGCCAAGCCTTCACCTAAACCGTACCCTACACCACTTGATGATCCATGGAGCAAGCTGAAAGCTCCAAAGCTAGAACTTAAAACCCTCCCATCAGGGCTAAGGTACGCGTTTCTAGGTAATTCCACATATCATGTGATTGTGAATGCTGAGCTGAGCAATGTAGAGACTGCCTTACTTCTATGTCAGTTAAGAAAGTATTGTAGATCTCTAGGCTATAGTTTAGATGATATCACAAGTATTTCACCAGATTTATGCATGCATAGGATTCATTTAGAGGATGAGTCTAAGACTTCTATAGAACATCAGAGACGTTTAAATCCTAACCTGAAAGATGTTGTTAAGAAGGAGATTATGAAACTTCTAAATGCATGAATCATTTACCCTAATTCATATAGTACTTGGGTTAGTTATGTGCATATTGTTCCTAAGAAGGGGGTATTACAGTGGTTAAGAATGATAAGGATGAATTGATCCCAACTAGAACAGTTACCGGTCATAGGATGTGCATTGACTATAGGAAATTGAATGCTGCTACTAGCAAAGATCATTTTCCTTTACCTTTCATTGACCAAATTCTTGAGAGATTGGCTAATCACCCTTACTAATGTTTCTTAGATGATTATTCAGGTTTCTTTCAGATTCCTATTCACCCAGATGACCAAGAGAAGACGACATTCACATGTCCATTTGGTATCTATGCATATCATAGAATACATGTTGGTTTGTGCAATGCTCCAGCAACTTTTCAAAGATGCATGATGTCTATTTTCACTGATATAATTGAAGACATCATGGAAGTATTCATGGACAATTTCTCTGTCTATGGATCTTCCTTTGATGTTTGTCTTGCTAATTTGTGCAGGGTCCTTCAGAGATGTGAGGAGAAACACTTGGTGCTTAATTGGGAGAAGTGTCATTTCATGGTGACCAATGGAATTGTGTTAGGACACAAAATCTTTGCGAACAGTATTGAGGTTAATAGAGCTAAGATTGAAGTTATGATTAACTTGCGGGCACCCAAATTTGTAAAAGATATTCGCATCTTTCTAGGACATGCTGGTTTCTACAGGAGGTTCATTCAGGACTTCTCAAAGATCGCCAGACCTCTTACCTAGCTATTGTGCAAGGAAGTCAAATTTGCATGGGATGATGAATGCCAAAGCTCTTTTCTCGCGATCAAAGGAGCTCTTGTTAGTGCTCTAATAGTCCAGCCACCGGATTAGGATTTGCCTTTTGGGGTAATGTGTGATGCCAGCGATTATGCAGTCGGTGCAGTTCCAGGCCAGCGGAAGGACAAGAAACTTCATGTGATCTATTATGCCTCAAGAATGCTAGATGGAGCTCAATGCAATTATGCAACCACTAAGAAAGAATTACTAGCAATAGTCTTTGCTTTTGAGAAGTTCAGATCCTATCTAGTAGGATCCAAAGTAGTAGTCCATACTGATCATGCGGCTTTGAGGTATCTCCTGAAAAAAAAAAGGATGTTAAACCCAGATTACTACGTTGGATTTTGCTTTTACAGGAATTTGACTTGGAGATCAAGGAAAAACGAGGGATAGAGAATGGAGTTGTAGATCATTTATCCAGATTGAGAGTGGAAGATGAGGTTCCAATTGATGATAGCCTCCCTGAGGAACATATCTATGCTATAAGTGGATGAGAACCCTTCTACCTCTAAACTCTCTAAATCTGCAGTAATTACTCATTGGTTTCGTGATTTTGCTAACTATCTTGCTGCTGATGTTGAACCACAAGACTTTACATGTTACCGAAAGAAGAAGTTCTTAAGGGATGTCAGACACTATTACTGGGATGAGCCCTATCTTTACAAGCTATATTCAGATGGGATGTTCCGGAGGTGTCTTCCTGAGGTGCATGTTGCCATGGTTCTGATTATGCTTGTCACTTCGCTACATTCAAGACTGTTTCTAAAGTGCTTCAAGCAGGTTTCTGGTGGCCAACAATGTTCAAGGATGCTCATGCTTACATCTCTTGTTGTGATTCACGCCAAAGACAGGGAAACATATCCAAACGCAATAAGATGCCTTAGAACTTCATCTTAGAAGTAGAAGTCTATGATATGTGGGGAATTGACTTCATGGGTCCTTTTCCTATGTCTCATAAGAATCTCTATATCCTTGTTGTTATTGATTATGTTTCTAAGTGGGTTGAAGCGATTGCTAGCCCCACTAATGATTCTAAGGTTGTGCTAAAGATATTTAAATCNGTTTAAATCTGTGATTTTTCCCAGGTTTGGAGTACCTAAAATCGTAATAAGTGATGGAGGCTCTCATTTCATCAATAGAGTCTTTGATGGCTTACTAAAGAAGCATGGAGTTAAACACAAAGTGGCTACACCATATCATCCTCAGACTAGTTGTCAAGTTGAAGTTTCAAACCGGGAGATCAAAGCCATCTTGCAGAAAACGGTGAATGGATCCCGAAAGATTGGTCTTTGAAGCTAGATGATGCTCTTTGGGCTCACAGAACAACATTCAAGACCCCTTTAGGTACTACTCCTTTCAATCTAGTTTATGGAAAAGCTTGTCATCTACATATAGAACTATAGCATAAAGTTGCTTGGGCTGTCAAGTTGCTGAACTTTGATATGAAGACCGCAGAAGAAAGACGTCTAATTTAACTACATGAGTTGGAAGAAGTTCAACGCATAGCTTATGAGAACTCAAGGATTTACAAAGAACGGACGAAAACTGCTCATGACAAGAAGATCATTCCACGCGATTTTCAACCAGGTAATCAGGTGTTGCTCTATAACTCTCGCCTGAAGTTGTTCCCTGGTAAGTTGAAATCTAGATGGTCCGGACCAATTGCGGTCAAGGAAGTGAGACTCTATGGTGCGGTTGTTCTATTTGATCGCCAAGGGGGCGAGTTCGTTGTGAATGGTCAAAGGCTGAAATCTTATCTAGCTAGTTCAGAGCTTTCAGGGGTAACTGACATACCTCTTGCTGATCATTGCTCCTATGCCAACATATGATACTCATTTCAATTGATTGTTTGGTTTGGAAATGTCAAATGACTGGTTGGTTCACATATCTCTCTTGTTAAAAATATCTTTAGTATTGCTCAATTAATGTGATCCATAACCTGTTTGTGTTTGCAAACTGAATAAACACTCATTCTCGTTTGAGTCTTATTTCTTTTGCAGATGTCTCAGAACCAAACAACTGCCACCGGATGTTCGAAGCGGAATTGCACTACCAAAAAAACCAACCTTCCACCACCTCCTTCCGGCGAACCATCTACAAAGCGCACCAAACAAAGCACGCGAGTTGATAAAGGAAAGGGACTTGCTTCAGATGTACCTATTGATCCTAACTTGTATGCAGCCCATTGGCCTAGACCAGCGAAGAAGCTTTTCACTCTCAACCTCGACGTCACTTCTGGCACATTGTCCTCTGAGAGGCGATGGACGAACCGCGTCTTGGGACCGGTTTGGGATGATTTTGACTTACTCTTCTACAACTGCTTATTGCAGTCTAATTTCAGGGATTCTCGGTTCGTAGACAAAGACACACTGGCTAGTTTGGATCTCTTGGATGATGTTACTATGATGCTTGAGCAAGTCGGTTTTGAAGGTTTCCCATTCACCGCATACCCGCTATACACGGATCTTGCTAGGAAATTCTTTGCCTCAGTCTGCCTTCGACACATCAACATGAAGGCACCCCGAGTTTCTGAGACTTATCTTTGCTTCATTGTTCTTGGGCAGTATTATGAGTTGACTATGTAGACTTTATGTGAGATTATGGGGTTTCTCACGATTGGCTACAAGAGGTTTATGTCCAAGTTTACAAAACACCAGGCCTTATAGGATCTTATTGCTCGGGGCAACTTCAAATCTAGAGCAGCCAAGCATGCTAGAATTTGCAACCCTGTCATCCGCATCTTTGCGCGAATTCTCAGTCTCTTTTTTATGGAAAGGATGATGCAGGATCTTTGCGTCAAGCCGAGCTTGAGTTCATTTATTTTGGTATAAGCCAACTGATAGGCTCGATCTATGAGAACACACAGAAGAAAGAATTTCACACCAACTTGGGTTTTCTCTTTTCTAAGACTCTTGTTGACCACAAGATATTAGCTTTAGCTAACCCTACACGTATTGAGGTGATAGGGAGTCTGATTACTCCCATTCTGGAGCATGTTAGCCTTCCGGTTCAGCTTTTCGAGTGCAAAAAGGAGTTATTGTTAATGGACATGAATTACTTGAGGACTGCTGGTATGTTCGGGAAGAACAACATCTACAAGTTCTCCAACCTCTCCGGCGCACCCTCTACAATGCCCTTTTCCAAAATATGAGATCACTCGACTTATCTCCATCGACAACATTCGCTTTTTACCTGGTCCACAACACTTGGCGGGTGGTTCAGCTGGTACCACAAACATTCCTTTGCTATCCGGTGGACCGATTCGCAGCCATCCTCGTTCTTCTTATGCGCATGTATTTGATTCTCACTCTGATGAGCAGGTTGATTACAGTGAGTTTGACTTACCCCCGCGCCGAGCTGACATGACTTCCGACGAGAAGCTGGAGTGGATTATGACTTCTCAGGAGCGCAACAATGCGATGATAAGGCGCAACAACAATTTTATGAAGCATCTCAAGAATACTATTTTGAGACTTCGTCCTTCCTATTTTCGTTCCCCGTCTCGTGAGCGCCAGCACAGCGGTGAGGATTTGGAGCATGCTTTTGAGGCAGCACCTGTGAGCTTAGCTAGAGCTCGTTCTGATGATGGTTCACTTTTAGACGACATTCCACCACCTAATGACTCTACCCCATTCGACCAACCACCGGCTTCCTTCTGATGAGTCTGCGCTATGCTCTCTTGAACTCATGTTATTTTCTTTTTCTTTTAGACTTATGTATTTTTCCTATTTTTTCCTTCTCTCTAATTTATTTTCACATCGGGATAATGTGAAGTAAGTCTGGGGGAGGGACTATGTACTAACGCGGATCTAACGTTTATTTTGGATGTTTGTCAGAAATGATGAAATTTTTCAATTTTTCGTTTTTGAATTCGCTGAGTCTTGAGTCGAAGGAACCATGATCAAAACCGATGATGATAATTAGCCAAGTATGGGTATGGTTTTCGATCTTTCTGGATTACTAACTTAGATTGATTGCTTAGATTAGGATTGGAACCCACTGTTGATTGCTTGTTTATGAAAGTTATAGTCATTGAAGTTATTGATGAATTGATACTAGCTCTGCCATAATAGAACTTAATCTGAATTTGAAATATTCTTGTCTATGGTGTTGATTTACTTTGAGAATTAGGTACTTTGCTCTTCAATGTTCTGTAAAGACGACAAGTTCTTCCAGTACGGTTCGGGTCCTTTCTCTCTCTCCCTTCAGAAATGTACAAAAAAAAAACCGGTTTAGAAAAATTGTTGAGAGCGTGACCTCAAAGTCCATAGTCATTGTCGGGGCTATTGAAAAACAGTTAGAATCATGAAAATGCAGAAAAGAGCAAACATGAATAGAAAAAGAAAGAAAAGAAAAACGCAAAAAAGTGCGAGTCTTTAGAAGAAAAAGAAGTGAGAAAGGGAGAAAAAGGATCAAGACCGGAAGTCGGCTGATGCTCTGTTTGGTATGGACGTTTCGATAGAAAAGGTACTTGAGTAAACTAATTGATATACCATAGATGAGAATGCATGTACCTGTACTTAAATGAATTTTAAAGAGCTGGTTGAATTGATTTAATACTTCATTGATTTTGGATTTAGAGTAGGAAACGGTTGATTAGTTCAGTAGTGGTAAAAAGTCCAGTCTAGGTAGTTGTTTGAGATTGGTGTCTTTTGGGAATTGAAGTCACGAAGACCTCAAATCGATCGGTCCAGCCTTGCATCGATCGGTCTGAACTTCCAGATAAAACAGAAGATCCAGGCCGATCGGTCCATAGCTAGACCGATCAGTCCACACGTTCACGGAGAAGCCAGACCGATTGGTCTGAGCCTAGACCGATCGGTCCACCATGCATACGAGAATTTCTGAAGTTTTCCATATTTTTGCAAAAGAGTCCTCAAGTTTATCCAATTTTTCCAGTTTTATTTTATCGTCCTTTTTACTATAAAAGCATTTTGGCTTAGGTTATTTTAGATACCTTTTTACTTTTGCAAACTTTGAGAGCTTTTATTGGGAGAAGAATTCCTAAACCCTGTATTTGGAGAAGAAATTCGGAACCCAATTTTTAATATATCTATTTTATTGATTTCAATTATGTGTTCTATTCAGAAATTGATTTGTCTTTGCTTTGATATGTCTGAGTAGTTCACTAGTTAGGTTTTAGGGTTCACCTGGGGAAAACAGGTATGAATGTTAGGTTTAACATTGTAGGATCGAATTTGTTAGGTTCTTAGTCTAAATTTGTTATTAATGCATGAATTAGCTTGATCACCTAGTTCATGATTATAGGTTGATAAATACAAAGGAATTTGATTTAGAAGCCTGACCTAATTTAGATGAATAACTGCTTAAACTTGCGGGAGTATTGTTTTAATGCTTATGAACAATTGAATCTGATTTTTAATGCATGATCGAATTGTTTTAAAGACGGCAGGAGTTGGTCTCTAGTAATTCGATCATAGGGTTTAATACTCCGGGAGGAGATTATTCCACATTCGTTTTTCATGTTGAGAACTATTTTCAATCTAAATCATGCATGTTAACTTGACTTTAAACCTGAATACCTACGGATTTCCCTAATGCCTACCGTTTTATTATTATAAGTTTTTAACCGTTTTTATTTACCGTTTTGAATTCGATACACATTCTATTATTCTCGCTTTAGCAAGATTTGAAGTTAAAATTGAACGTGCATTTTCTTGTCTCTGTGGATTCAATACCTTTGCTATACTACTTTGAACTGTTCTCTGTAGTATTAGTTTTAGGATTAAATTCTTAACCTATCATCCACCAAAGGTTTTGGCCCATTTTCTCTTGATGAGTCTTCCTATGTCGCCCACAGATTCGGGTGTAACCTTCAAGAAGAAGTACTTTTCCTCCCAGTCATAAATCTTTGTGTATGAAAAGTGTCAACAACTTGTATTTTACTTTAAAATTAATGTAAACGAAGCATGTGTTCAACTTCATCTTCTTCTGGATGACCGGATTGATCGACGACATGTTCTCCAAGTACCTAACGCTGACATGAACGCCAAATTAATGGAATAGCGCTAGAAGACCGATCATATGTCTTATCGAAGCGGTTGACAACTGGGAGATGGTGATCTTCCGTCTCGCTTAATAAGAGATTAGTAACTTGGGAAGAGGTAGCCACAGATGGAATTTTCTAAACAGATACTCGTACAGGTAGACATAGCCTCGCGGACAATCCCAGGGTCTTTGGTGCGGTTCGGGGACCAGAAAAGGGATCTTGTTTAAAAAACAGAAGTCGCGTGCTAGATCTCGCAATGTCTGATCTGTGCATCTGGTAGCTCAGAGATCTGTAACCTCATCGTCAGGATGAATCCAATTACCTGAACTAACCCTTTCTTCCGGCGTTATATGCACCTTGTCACTACTTAGAACGTTGTGAGAGGTTGAAGCTTCAGTTAGGTCAAGATGAGATGAAGACATTGCTTTTGAATAGGTTACCGAGATAAATGGGGATAATTTACCGAGCTGTAAGTAATAAAGAGAGAGAAACTAGAGAGAAGGGAGAACGATTGTACCTGCATGAAAGTGGAAGTATAACAAATGAAGGTTCAAAAGGATATTTATACTCTCAAGGAAACCGGCTTCCGAGAAAAAAATCATCGTGTGCGGGTACCTAGGGCTATGAATAACGTTTTAGCTTCTTCCTACGAGTCGAGTTGAAAAGGCTATGAGGACAGTTGTCATTACGTTAACCTAAATGGACATTTGATCTCCAACTCATCCGCTAATCTGCTAAACTCGACGAACTGGAGGGGGACTAAATGTTGATGCTGGGTTTGTTACCCGACCCGAAGTCTATTTCGGTCAAAGACTCAACCCGTCGCTAGGAAGCTGAAGATTGACGAGCTAGGCCTTGGGAATTGAAGCTTGGCCCATGTCCGAAAGTCCACTTCGCTTAATCATAAAATTATGGTTATCACATGTATTTTAGTATAAATATCCATGTAACCATTCTCATTATTCAATAATAAATTATGGAGATTACCTAGAAACCCACAAGATCATAGTTTAACATATCGTTAAACCCTGATTTTAGCCATTCTCTTTTTAGAATTGCTGGCGATAGCTGCAAAAGTTAAAAAAACATGTGTAAATAATATTATTTGATGCTTAAGATTTTAAAGTGTTTTCAAATTGTCTTCATCTTTTGTTTAGTGGTCCTTACTCTGTGTTTCGGTTTTGCCCTGCGGCTCGGCTTCTGATTTTGCTTGAGTGAGGATTCCCCTTTTCTTGTATCGGTAGTTTGGTCTCCCAAGAGTCTCCTACTCAGGATTCCCTGGAGCTCGGTTTTCTTTTCATCCAGGACAAGCTTCCGATCCATGCATCTTCTTCGTCTAATAGCATATCAGCGCTTCATCAGTTCTAGAGTCTTTATTTTTGTATCCACCTACTTTCGTTAGGGCTTCAGTGGATAGTTTCGCCTTCATCTTTTATTCTCAGTGTTCTAGTTTGTCTTCTTTTTTTTGCTTATGTTTGTTGTTTGTTATTCTCAATGTTTGTTTGTATCAGAAGGGGAAAAAAAGTGTTTTCAAATTTTTAACATTACTCAACAGTAAGAATGCAAGTAACATTCTGCTAATTTACTAATAGTTAGGAATAGAAACGCGAACTTCAATGTCGAAGTCTGTTAAGAAACGTTCTTAGAGCCGTCAAAAGTCTTATTCATTCTGATATTAGTTTATATGCATCGATGCATTGAGGTAGCCCTAATGTGAAAGATTACAATTACAAGATATGCTAGATTAGGAAAGAATCCTAATATCTCTCAATCCCCCCCCCCCCCTCAAGTTGGAGCATGTAAGTTTCGAATGCCCAACTTGAAAATGAAAGTTTGTAGGTCATCACAGCTTAGAGCCTTGGTGAACATGTCGGCAAGTTGTTCCTTTGTAGATACATGATGAGTCTTGATAACACCTCTGAGACTTTCATCACGGACGAAGTGGCAATCGACTTCAATATACTTCGTACGCTCATGGAAAACAGGATTGGCACTTATATGAAGTGCGGTTTTGCTATCGCAGTGCACGGACATTGGTGTGAGATGAGTATATTCGAGATCCAGTAACAATTGCTTTAACCATTTAAGCTCCTTAGTAACAGTGTTCATAGCCCTGTATTCTACTTCAGCCGAAGAACATGAGACGGTATCTTGTTTCTTCGTTATCCATGATAAGGGTGATGACCCGAGTTGGAAAAACCAGCCAGTAAGAGCCCGTCTAGTTAAAGGACAAGCAGCCCAATCCGAGTCACACCATCCTGTTAAATGAAAAGGCGAATCAGCAGCAAAGAAGATACCTTGACCGCTTCTGCCTTTTAAATACCGGACTACACGCATGGCAGCTTGCCACTGTTCAACCTTTGGAGATTGCATGAATTGGGATAGAATATGGACAGCGTAAGTAAGGTCTGGTCTGGTTGCAAGGAGGTAGATCAAGCGGCCAACAAGCCGACGGTATTGTTGAGGATCATCAAGGACGAGTCCCGTGGCCATAGCAAGACGATGATGATGCTCAATTGGTGATCCCGCAGGTTTACATCCAAGAAGTCCAGTCTCCGAAACTATATCAGTAGCATATTTACGTTAAGAAAGATATATGCCATCTTTAGTTCGCGAGACTTCCAAGCCCAAGAAATTTTTTAGCGGACCCAAATCTTTCATGTAGAAACAGGTTGCTAAATAATCTTTGAAAATCTGAATCTCCGTTGGTGAATCACCTGAAATTATTAAATCATCCACATATACTAGAATGTGCAGAGATTATGTTTTACCAATGAGGACAAAAAGAGAGTAATCCGACTTTGTCTGTGTAAAACCGTAAGTAATAAGAGCATCAACAAGCTTTGCGAACCAACACCGAGGAGCTTGTTTAAGCCCATACAGAGACTTCCAGAGACGACAAACTATTCTCGGTTGGAGTAGAATAACCTTGAGGTAGTTTAATATAAACTTCATCACGTAATTTACCATGTAGGAAGGCATTATGGACATCCATTTGGTGAATTTCATGACGGCTTTTAGCTGCGAAGTCAAGAAACACACGTACCATAGTTATTTTTGCGACGGGAGAAAAAGTCTCTGTAAAATCTATTCCCTTTTTTTGGTGATTACCAAAAACTACGAGGCGAGCTTTATGTCTATCGATAGAGCCATCGGATCGTAGTTTCACGGTGTAAACTCATTTCGTGCCCAAGGCCTTCTTACCTGGAGGTAATTCCTATAAATCCCAAGTCTGATTTCGTTGCAAAGCCGATATTTCATTAGCCATTTCTTCTTTCCAAACATTATGTTGCATTACTTCCTTAAACGACTTTGGTTCAACATGATTAGTTAAAGAAATGGTATAATTGCAATGTGGTATGGAAAAACTTGGCAGATGAAACATGACTTGATAGAGGATATAACAAACTTGGAGAGTGCTGGTTGGAGACGGGATGAGAGAGAGTGAGAGAGGGATGAGAGAGAGACACACTACCTACAATATAATCACACAGTTTGACACTGCGAGTATGCTGTCTTGGAGGTAAATGACGTGTGGAATCTGTTTGATGTGTGTGTTGCAGGTTCTGTTCATGAGGAAACTGAGGTTCATCAAGAGGTACAGGCGGAGCCTCTGTATGTTGCATTTCAGGTGGATTTGGTGAAGATATCAGAACAATGACAGCAGGTTCTAAATCTTCAACAATGCCAAAACATGGTGGTGATCCAGTGAGAGTTTCGGGAGTTGTAGGAGATGAAGGTGGACCTAATGGAAACATTTCTTCATCAAATATAACTTCGCGGGACACTAGAAACTCTTCTTTCTCTAAATCATATAACTTCTAACCTTTTTTTTCCAAAAGGGTATCCAAGAAACACACAACGACGACTTCGAGGTGCAAATTTATCACCTTTGTGATTCGTGTTATGAGCATATGCCAAGCAGTCGAGAACTCAAAGATGTTTATAAGATGGAGGCTTGTCATACAATTTCTAGAAAGGAGACATACCATTGAATAACGAAGATGGTGTGCGGTTAATGAGGTAACACGCAGTAAAAACGCATTCACCCTAATACTCAATAGGTAAGTGTGCTTGAAATAGAAGCGCCCGAGCTACGTTGAGAATGTGTCTATGTTTACGCTCGGCTCGTCCATTTTGTTGCGGCGTATAGACACAAGATGTCTCATGAATGATACCATTTTCTTTAAAGAACCGAGTAAGGCACATAAACTCTGTCCCATTATCAGTCCTTATGATTTTAATCTTCTTTTGAAACTGCACTTTTATCATCTTTATAAATTCATGAATAAATCTTGTGACTTGCGTTTTATCTGCTAGAAGATACAACCAAATAGCTCTTGAATGATCATCAACAATTTTCAAAAAATATTTAGAACCACAAAACGCAGTAGTTCGATATGGTCCCCATAAATCCATATGAATCAAATCAAAAATCTGAGTTGCATTATTGAAACTATCAGGAAAAATCTGACGTGTTTGTTTTGCTCGTAAGCAAACATCACAAGATTTAAAAACGGAACTATCATGAAAGGTAGAGAACCAGAAACTTGAGACACAATTCCAGTTACACGAGCTGACGGGTGATCCAAGCGACGGTGAAGAAGATCAAAATTTGTAGAAAATGTGGCTGTGATGCTGTAATCGTAGAAATCCCGTGAAACCGGTACAATCCCTCTCTTTCTCTTTCACCCACTCCAATCAGCATCCTCGAGGTTCGGTCTTGTATAATCAACAGTTTATCAGTGATTTTTCCAATGAAATAATTATCAGAGACAAGCTGACCAAATGAGATTAGATTCAGATGAAAGCCAGGAATATAGTAAACATGAGGAATAGACAGAGTAGATGTTAATCTAGCAAGCCCTTGTTGTGTTGATAAAACACTTCCATGGGCAGGTAGAAGAATCGAGACCGGAGCAACGTGATGGAGGTTCTCAAGTAAATCGAGACGACCAGTCATATGATGTGTTGCTCCGGTATCCAAAATCCATTCATCTCCATTAATCTTACCACTCAAATTATCATTCTGTTTCCCTGTTTGAATAACCTTCTGAATAAGGGGCCATTGCTCCTCCGTAATACCACATAAGCCCTGTCGGTCCCGGTCCGTAAGTTCTGAAGAGGATATGGCAGCAGCTGAATTGGCAGTAACAATTTGAGCCATATTGGCTCTCAGTTGTTGGCTGCATGGTCTTGAATTGGTTGTGGTCTGGGTCCGATTATGAGGTCTATCTCCCCACCAATATGGGAACCCAACAACCTTGAAACAAGCAGAGGATTCATGCCCTGTTCTGCCACAAACAGAGCACCTGCGATTCATGTCACGATTCAAGTGACTGGTTTTGGTGAATGATTGTTGTTGTCGTGGTGCAGGTTCAACAAAGGTAGAGACATATCGATTTGAAGCTTGCGTCGATGAGAGTTGTGACGAAAAGCTCATGATTGAAGTTTCGGTGGACTGATTCGAAAACAGAGTTTCATTATGTGACATTTTCTGGTAAATGGTATCTAAATCAGGTAGAGGTGAGATGACACAGATTTGAGAGCGAATTACTCCATGAATTGAATCGTCCAGACCTGCTAAGAAATCATGAATACGAAGTGTTTCGATTTCTTTTTCTCGAGCAGAGTTCAAATCGCAGGTACAATGTCCACAAATACATTGTTTGATCACCATACATTAAGCCAAGCCATCCCAAATTTTTGTAAGTCTTCCGAAATATTCATCTACGGTAGATCCACTCTGCTTACAATTTGCCAAGGAATTTCAGAGTTGTTGCAGACGTGCTCCACTCTTGATAGAAAATCTCTTTTTGATAATTTTTAGAGATCTTTTGCTACTTCTCTTATCGAAATTGTAGAACGTAACTTTGGCTCCATTGTTTGCTTTATCCAACCAACAAGGAGATGGTTGTTGGCTGTCCAGTCTTCAAACTCTTGAGCATTCGATGCAGGTTTAGCAATAGTGCCATCGAGAAAGCCATACTTTTTGCGAGAGCTCAAGGCTATTCTCAGATTCAGTGCCCACTCATCGTAATTGATCCCATTGAGGAGCGGTTGAGAGATTACAGCGCCGGGATTGTCATTGGCGGTGAGATCGTAAGGGGAAATTGTTTTATGAGTAGCCATTGTTAAAGAAACAGAGATGAAGATGCCGAGGGGCAGAGAAAAGAAACGAGATTTAAAGAAAAAGAGAGATTTGCGAGGGCAAAATCACTCAAGCTTGTTCGTGCTCTGATACCATGTTAAGAAACGTTCTTAGAACCGTCAAAAGTCTTATTCATTCTGAAATCAGTTTATATACATCGATGCATTGAGGTAGCCTTAATGTGAAAGATTACAATTACAAGATATGCTAGATTAGGAAAGAATCATAATATCTCTCAATAAAGTCGACGACAACTTTGAGCGATAATTATTGTTAAGTGTTATCCATAACTTCTTCATTATGGTTATTAATGTTGCCCCCGGCAACTCTGAAAAAACATGGCCTATCTCGAAAACATTCGGATCGATATTTTTCATATAACTAACCGTATTAATCAATCTTCATGATCAATACTAAAGTATCAATAATATTTATAGGAATCTTGCCACAAGTAAATTACTCAAATTATCAGAGTCGCTTTTTGGTACAGAAATGTATAGTAAAAGAAAATTATTCGTGTCTACTTTATTAGACATACATTGATCAATTCTTGTAATCACGTCCGACAGAATTCACTTACGCATGGGCTATTATATTCGTTTAACTTATTTATCTTTTCACTTTCTCATCCTTACATCCAAACGCTAACTAGTATCAAGTTTTTACTTTATGGAGCAAGTGATTTTTTCCCTAACCAATTTTCATCAAATACACTCTTAACAATAGTCTTCCATTCACAAAACAATTATTTATCTCAGGAATGTTATACATAGATAATCAACAAAGGAACATCGTATTGACAAGAAATGGTTTAATATGATTTTTAAGTAAGAGGATCACTACAAGCACTTCAGACACTTTACTTTTCGGCCTAGTCTTTCAATCAACCTATTCTTAGAAAATCATACCTCCTCATAAGTCATATTGACTGTCGTATTGATGAACAAGTATTGCCTATCTATGGCAACGGAGCAGGACCTCAAATTTATCCGAAAAAGCATACTAACATTTGTAATTTCACCATAGACAAGAAAAAATTTTAGAACTTACACGCGCAACTTTAATATATGATTGTTAGGTCATCTCCAACCTAACGATAAAACACTACACTAGTATTGATTTCATACTAAAACATTTTCAACAAAATTTTAAATATTGTGGTGCTACAGTGTTCTACCAAATTTGGTACGATATTATTTACAACTCTAAACACTATCTATATATTTCATAGATAGAATAATAAACTTAAAAAATCATAAATAGTAAAATAAGTAAAAAAATAATAATAATAAAGTATGCTATGTATTTACTAACGATATTCAACAATAATAATTTTAATTTAATAATATAATAATGATATTATATTTTAGTGTGTTATTTGATGTTGTAGTTAGAAATGTAAAGTTTTTATTTTATTTTAATATTAATTTAAATCATATAATTTTAAATTAAACTAGAGTTTTAGATTGGAAAGGCTCAAACTGATATTTTTTTACCTGGCCGCCTACAAAATATAAATCCTATGCAAATGCACCACATAAATATCTTTTCATTTTATTCCATCAAAAAAGATATTTTCCATTTTAGACGGTTTCAAACAAATACACAACACTTCAATATCTTGAGAAGATCCGGATATTATATACTCAGAGAATGACAACAAAAGTATTATAATGTACTTGTACTTACACGTACACTTGCGTAACACCAATATTAAGTTTTTCAAAACTTATTTACTATTAAATCCTGATTAAACACTTACCTGTACAAGTGTCTTGTATTGTTTAAGAGTTAAAAGATTTTATGTATTTTGGATACAAAAATAACTAATAGATTAATAAGACAAAATATTAGTGGTAAGCATGATATACAAAAGACTAATAATAAAATAAAAATTTGACAGTGGAAGCTTTGCCACTAAGTTTTTGTTGAATTAGGTGAAGAAGAAGTAGAAGAAGATGTATCGAATCAAAAGTCCAAAACCAAAGAAACTCTCTTTATCCGACACTTATTTAGTCGTATTTCAATTTTTTATTAAATCTTTACACTAATCATATATTCATCTTTTCCAAAAGCTTGATTTGATTTCTTTGTCTATTATTATTCACAATAATCATCTTATTTTTATGTTTTTAATAAAGATCTTTCCACCACAAACTATATTTTATCATACTTAACTTTCAAAATTTCTTTGTCAAAAAAAAAAAAAACTTTCAAAATTTTTAACGATTATATAAACTATAAAACGACAAAAAACACAATTAATTATTCGAATTATGTTGATAATAATAGCTTTGATACCGACGGAAATATATACATTTTTTATGTTCTTATTGTGTATTTTAAATGCACTTTCAATTCAAAGAATTTTATAAAAGAAAAAACTTAGACACAAAGATTAATTGGCTTTCACTTAACCTACTACAAGCACTTCTAAAATAAACTAATACGTTGCCTAACAATTTCTTTTGTGTTACAATATTCTCCAAAGTACAATAATTCTGATTTGTTTCCGACCCAACTTTTTTGCGTTTGCTTTTGTGTTTACATAATTTTCTGTTTTTGAATAAATTATTTAAAATACTTGAGATTAATGATTTGTTGGGCAAAATATATTCAACAGATAACAAACAATAGATGTCAGTATGGAAATATGTAACTACTAGCTTCACACAACATCATCATCTATCTATTCTCCTAAGTGTTTTTGAAAATAAAATATAAAAAAATTATATGCATTGAACAGATTTTTTGGCTGCTCCGAATCTCAGAAACAGACATGATAGTGTTAGAACAATAGCTAAGATCTTTCCACTTAACAGTCCAGTTAGTACAATCACGATCACAACCATCCCATTCGTGTTTACTCCTTTTGTTTCCGTTAATGGCGGATTTGGTTCCTTTTCTTCTCTCTCAGATACGATTGTCTCTGATTTCTTCTCTAAAACTTCCGTCAAAGACTCTTCTTTTATCATATTTGTTTTCTTCTTCTTCTTTAAACTTTTCAGCTTCTTCATGATCTTTGATTTCAGCTTCGAAGTTTTACTCTTTGATTTCTCATTCTTCAACAATAGATCACGAATTTTTAGATCCTTTGAAATCGATACAACAAGCTCTGTTTCCTCCCGACAAGTTATCGATTTTGTACGCTGTTGGGGAATTTGAATTCCTTCGCTGAGATTATCTTTTGAATCATCAAAAGTTTCGGTTTTTACGTTTTTGTCTTGGATTGAGACGACTGACGTTTCTTTCTGCGAGTTGGTTTTACATCGATTCAAGCGCTTGAACACACGCGCCGCCACGAACTCTGTTAAAAGAAGAGCGAAGGTAGCGAGAGTGATTCCTATAGTAAGCTTCTTCTTCATGTTCAAGGCGACCACCGCCACTATTAAAACCTTTAACGCTATCAAAACGCACGCGCCGTTTCCGCCAACGCCACATGTACAAACACATCGTTTTTGGTTAAGAACGCGTTTTTTCTCCGCCGTTAGTCCACCGCTGACGAAGTTAACTTTCGCAACCGTTTCCTTCTTTGCGGGCTTTTCGAAAATCACGTCTAGATTAATCGGCGAAGAAACGTTTGAAGCGGTTTGAATCTCGCGTTGGAGGCGTTTAGTGGATGATTTTTTCAGACGATCACGATTTTTGACGAAAAGATCGATAAGAGAAGTTGGGAAACCAGTTTCGACGACCAAAGACCCACCACGTTTAGAAGATTGCTGAAATTCCGATAAGAATCTAGTGATTCGACCTGGTTTCTGTTTTAACCATGATTTAGACATGCTTGTGTACGGAGTAGACAAAAACCCAAGAAAAGGAAAGACTTTTGAGTTCTGTTGAGTCTTCTTCCGAAGACTTAGGGTTTGAGTTTTGAATTGATAAAATTTTGTCGACAGGTCGAAGCAATAAATACAAGGAGTAAAGGAGGAAGGGGAAGGTTAGTGCGGAGAAAGAGATCGCTTTTTGAGTGTTTTTAAAAAACACGAGCTAAATGATGATTAATTGCTCAAAAGACGGAAAGAGAGCAAAATATCATTATTAGGTATTTAATTTATTTATTAAAATATAAAAACCGAGTTAAAAGAATTTGATTACTTTAAAATATTGTTTTTTTTTTTGGTCATCTTAGTTAGAAGTTAGTTAAGTCCCACCTGGAGATCGAACCTGCGATTTTGTGCGGAGGTGCCAGAGCTTATTGCCAACTAGGCTACGGAAGCTCAACAATTACTTCAAAACTTTTGTTGTGAAAATGGAAAGATGTTTGAAATTTTGGAAAAAAGGTTAAAGGAATTTGGCAGAGATTCTCATCGATATTTGTCTAAATGCTGAATTTAGCCGTAATATTAAGCTATAATTAGCTATATTTACTTTACAATAATAAGAGTGCTTTGGTATATGCATCTACAATAAACAATTTTGGGGGTTGGCATACGTCTGTAAACCATTGATTTGTAATTCTATTTTTGTTGTTACATAGCTGAAAATGTAAATGGGTCATTGGGGGTTAAAACGTAGTGTTGGATGTTGTTATTAATCGTTCAAAAATTATAAAAGACATACAACAACTTGATATGTAACTCTAGGCTGATAATTTAAAGTTAGCACATAGTTTTGAATTTTCCACCTTAACTTTTTCATTCCTGTAAAGAGATTATGTGCATATAATTGTTGTATTGTCATAAAATTTAGAATAAAGATAAGTTTCTTTATCCGAGAATACAGAGTTTCGTAAGCTCATTAGCTGTAATATACCATTAAAGGGTGGTTCTAAAACGGTGCTAAGTATCTACAAGTAACACATTGGTCTATTGTTTCTTTTTTTCTGCCTTACACCATCTAAGAGAAACTTTATTGTAGAAGTGAGGAAGCCCAATTATAAGTTTAAGGGCCCAATAATCTGTTGTTATTGTCATGATTACAAACTGACAGAACAAAAGAAAAACAACCATTCCGTAGAGATCGAACCAATGTTCGTGGTAATTATGCCAATGCCAAGAATTTCGTGGTGGTAGTTTTTAAGGAGCTAAATTTCTTTTCTTTTTATAAAAAATTAAAATCCTCTAGTTTTCAAATTTAGCTTAACATCGCTGAAATAATCAAAAATAGATTGGACAAATTTAAGTTTGAAAAATTAAAGTTATAAACAAAAAATATAAAAATATTTCCTCTTTCTAGATTTTTGTTTGTGCAGTCTCTCTTCTCATTTGAATTTCTCTCCTTTTTCTTTTATTTTTTTCGCTTTGCTATTGACCTAGTGTCAGCACGTCTATGGACAAACGAGATTTCAGGACGATAATTTTTGAAAATAGAGCAAAAATTAAAAAACAAAAATATATGTTCCATTTTATATTTGAGATAGAAACATAATATGAGCCTATGTGGGGATGAGATGAGAGGGGAACGTAAATTCTCGAATGCTACACAAAAACAAAAACAAAAATTTATAGCACTTAGCTATTGTTTAACGACACATAATAACAACTACAAAGACTGAAATAATTATATATGTTTTAAATAGCATCAAATCAACTATTTTGTTTTAAATAGCATCAAAGTCACGCGTACCCTTGTAGAATTAAGAAGAATGAACTCTTCTTTTGTTGTTTATCTTAGAAGCACAAAAACAATTAGATTGTAATTTGTAATAATACATAATTATATTTACCTTTGTATAAGTTATAATCTTAGTTAATATATAAACTATAAATATTAGAATAATAAGAACTTAGTATATTTATATTATACTAAGTTGTCATTACTCTATCCCTATAGCCAAACATACTACTAACTCATTTTTTTAAAAAAATAAAAAAATCAAAAGCAATACATTAAAAAAAATCTACCATCACTTATTTATTTTTAAAATATAAAAACTCAAAAGCTCATTTTAAAAAAATAAAAACCATAAAATCAATATTTTTTAAAAAAGATCTACATTCACTTATCTAGTTTAAATAATAAAAAAACTTTAAAGTTCATTTATTTAAAAAAAATAAAAAACTCAAAAGCAATACATTTATTTTAAATAACTACAACCACTCATTTATTTTAAAATATAAAAAACTCAAAAGCTCACTTATTTTAAAAAATGAAAAAAATAAAAACCAATACATTTTTTAAAAATATGATCACTCACTTATTTAAAATAGAAAACTCAACAACTCATGTATTTAAAAAAATGAAAACTCAAAAGAAATAAATTAAAAAAATCTACAATCACTCATTTATTTTAAAATAAAACGAAATACTAATCATAACTTATTTTAAAAAATAAAAAATCAACAACCATACATTTTAAAAATATATTTACGAAGAAAGAGTATCAAATCATATTCAAAAATAAAAATACGATCACTCATTTATTTAAAAAAATAAAAAAAACTCAAAACCTCATTTATTTTTTAAAAATAAAAAATTTTAAAGCAATACATTTTTTAAAAAAATTACGTTCACTCATCTCCTACATATTAAAAAGGAAGACTTTTAAAAAAATAAATATTAATTTTGTTAAATATTACATTATATGTCATTAGTCTAATGAATAAACAAAAAAGTAAAGGATAAGAATGTTTAGAAAATTAAATAATTATTCCAATAGCCAAACACTACTAATAAATATCCTTCTATTATTTATGTAACTAAACAACTCTACAATTAAATAAAT
>OVBE01005803.1:0-21028 GCA_900406425.1 Iberis pinnata
ACATTTTCTTGACCTCTGATTCTCAAGAATACGATTTGATCGATTAACTTCCCACTTTCGTAAGTATCTTTTGTATCTCCGTCGAAATAGCGACTACAGCTCAATCGAATTCCAATTCCAGCTACGCCGAAGGTGAAGAAGTTTCGTTAATTACGGGTTTCGAAGAAAATAAAAAAATTGCAGAAGATTATATGACACTATTTAAGTGTTATAGAATAAAGTAGCAAATGAAATCTTCTTTTTAGTAGAAATTACGTTAAGTAAAAAGAAATTAAAAGAGAAACGTCAAAAAAATAAGTAAGTTTACGCGGGATCAGGTACCGCTTCATTAAATCTCAAAATAGCACTTATTATCCGCTATTAAAAATATTGGCAACCCTCACGACGTCTACGATAGCACTCCAGTAATTCGCGCTATCGTGGAGTGCTATCTCATTTTTTATGTTTTCTGATTTGATTCTTGTAATATAGCTTCCTACTTATTTATTTGTAATTCCATAACTAGAATCGCAATAGTTATAACTAGGGCTGGGCTTTCGGGTATTCGGTTCGGTTCCGGGTAGGAACAATTCAGTTCCTAAATTATAATACCCAACAGATACTTTTCAAATATTCGGTTCGGTTTTGGGTCTGTTCAGTTCTATGTTAAAGGAACAAAAAAATACCTGAAATTTTTTGTTCTAAATCGGTTCCGGGTATTTTAGACCCGAAATACCAAAAAATACACAAAATGTTTGATTCTAAGTCGGTTTCGGGTATTTCTAGACCCAAAATACCAAAAAAGACCCATAATTTTTGGTTCTAAGTCGTTTCCGGGTATTTCCAGACTCGATATACCAAAAAAATACTCGAAAACACAAAAATTACCCGAATAAATTAAGACTAAATTACCCGTAAGTACCTGAATATACAAATTTTACCCGAATAAAAATAAAATTACCCTAAGAAAAACTAAAATACCTAAAATATATAATAGGTATATATATGTTTCGGGTATTCGGTTCTACCCATTGGTTCTCGGTTCGGTTCTGGTTCCTACCCGATATCCAAGGTTCTTCATCTCAGGAACCATCGGGTATTTTTGAGTGGAACCGGAACCGACTTCGGAACCATTTTTTTGGTTATACGGTTCCGGTTCTTCGGTTCTAGTTCTTCGGTTCCAGTTTTTTTTGCCCAGCCCTAGTTATAACGCTTCCAATAAAGAAATCGACGTTTTCAAATTAACTATTTTGGAATTGTGCTTCCACAACGTTTCTTTCGCTTCCAATTCCGAGAAATGGACTTTTGTTGAATATTTCGTGCTACGTTTTTGATTATCACTACTTTTACATCCCTATGCTGTAATTTAAAATTTTAAATTTATTACACCATAAAAAGAGTTTAATTGCATAAAAAATCTCGAATAATTGTTTCTAGAAGTTTAATTATTATTATATGAAAGATATTATGTTAGGAAAAGATAATGTATGAGATTTAAATTAAATTAAAGAAATTGTTAATTATCCTCTGGATATTATCGAAATTGTTCGAGAGAATATCTTTATTTGTTGAAGTTTATCCTACTTTATTTGTTTCCATATGTCTTTCGAAACTCGTATAAAAAGAGGTTCAATCGTATTCTGGGAACTCACACAAAAATCCATATCTACTCTTTATGCATAAGATCGGAAAAGATAGAGAATCTGATTCGGAGATTTTTCATTTTCTTCCTTTTTCGTCTTTCCATTTTTATTGCTGTTCATCATTGCTGTCAAATTAGCTGTCACCGATCGACTCACCTCCACTGCCATCCCATTTTTCTCAATCCCATGGGTTCGACGATGGTCTCAGATCTTCGTTCGGATGTTAAACGCGCCGTAGATCTGCGATCAAAGTTCTAATATTGATATAATTGCAGATCTATGGCCCATCTGACATTCAATTGAAGATCTGAAACCAACATAGAACTCAGGTGAGCGAGACGAATGAGTTGGCACTGGAGGTATTGGTAGCAAATGATCTGACAATGATGAAGAAGGAAAGATGAAAACGGAAGAAAATGAAGAAACTCATAGTCACTATTTAAAATCGTTTTAGAAGGCATGTGGTAAAGAATAAACGAGGATAAATTTTAGCAAACATGAAAATTCTCTCCAAGTGAAGGAATTTTTAAAAGATATTTTAGAAAATAATCAACAATTTCTTTTATTTAATGAGATCTCACACATTATTTTTTTAACATAATTTTCAAAACTAAATTTTCAGAAACAAATTTTGGAAATTTTCATATCTTTTTATGCAATTAAATTATTTTTTAATTGAGAAAAAATAAAATTTAAAATTGCTTTGCTTTTTGAAGATAGAGATAGTAACAATTACCATAAAGTTGTTGGATTGTACAAAACAGTCTAAATATACTTTTAAAAAGTTGGATCATAGTTTGTGAAAACAACATTGACAAAAATATATGTTTTTAGAAAAAAAAACAGAAACTATATGAATTAAAAAAATATTGTATTTCATTATACATATTTTACATGGAAAACTATGTTTTCTTTTTCAATTATATTGTATTAAATTAAAAGAAAAACAAACCCATAAAGGATATTATAAATCTCACCAAGGAGAAGATATAAATCCACAAAAGGCAAATGCTCTCAATATGAGAAGACACTACAACTCTTAAGATGAGTGGAACAAGTCCCAAAGCACCACAAAATCTAGAAAGATATAACTTTCTAGGCAGGCATAACCTAACCCGGAAAGTTGGGGAATTTCATATTGAATATATATCCAAACGAGTCTTCTTTTCCATATCTAAATACAACAAGTTGACAATTATTAAAACTACAAAAGAACCAGCCAAACTTAGATAATCACAAGTTGGGTTACTAAAACTAAAATCAAAAAGAAGATGGGCCACAGTGAAAAACGAAATGGGCTTCCAGTGAAGATTCTTTCAGCCCATTACAAAGCCCATTTCCAATAAGCATGCCCTAGACATCTCGTGAAGCACTCCGCCGCCAACCACATTTTGTCCAACAAACTTTGTCCCGGAGAATCCGAGCCACCACCAATCTTCAGTATCGGCGGCATGAGAGAGACTTGAAATCTAATTGAACAACGCCCAAGGAGGAGCAGGCCGAAAAAACTTAACTCTCCACGAATTAAAGCTGACTACCGAGAGACTTCACCAAACCAACCATAGAAACCAACCGACAAAGCTAGCATAACACCGTCGACTCCGAAACCGCATACACTTCAAATGGCGATACAATCGCAAGAAGATAGACCTGCAATAGATAAAATAAAGGAAAAGAGAAGTCTGGTACATAGATAAAGAAGTAAGGGAGGAGAGGGGACATGCACAACAACGGTGAAGCATTCTCCGATGAGATGATGAGGAAAGGCATCGGAGCCGAGATCTACTAGATGAGGGTGAAGAGATCCATAAAGAGAAAGCAAAAATCAAAAATAATAAGAGAGGAAGAGCTGCTGGGCGCGGGCGTGGAAGCCGGACACCAACGGCGGTGAGGCTTTGTTGATGTAAGCAACAAACGAGAGAGAGATTATTAGAAGAGAGATACCTTTCTGGAAAACTATGTTCTTTACTCTAGATACATAGTTTAAAAATATTCTTTTTTTTTTACCCTCAGACTCTTTCATAAAGATTATGTATGGTATAACAAAGAATTTGTCACTCCGTCTCAATAATTGGTCTTTATATAATTTGGAGTACTTAAATTTAAAGAGATAATTGCACTAAGGTGGATTTATTTCTAAAGTATTTGTTTTGAGAGACTTTTTTCTCTTGGTATATTTGTGTGTTGAAAAATATCTATATTGGTCTTAAATGTAAGATATAAGAGAAAGTGTGTTGTTTTATATTGGTAGATGTGTAAGGATTCACCACATGTGAGAGTTCACTTTCGCAAAAGTATTTACACTATAGTGTATTTATGCTATTAGTGCATTTTTGGTTTCTTTCAATGCAGTTAATGATTATTGTGTCCTTATGTGGAGAGATAAGAGAAGTTGTGCTCATTTCATTTAAAGTAGTGCATGAAACCACCACTTTATGAGATCATATTTTATTTGTCATGTTTTTTTAAGAAGATAAGTAATGTTTTTTACTAATAAATATTCAAAAAAGAAATTGTTTAATAGAATATATATCCTAAAAAATTTAAATTATACCAATTTTTTTAAAAAAATTTGTATTCTATAAATACATTTTTGTTTCGTTTTATCTGGACACAAAAAACACAATTGTCCACGCATGTGTATACAACACTAGTGTACACAATGCTATAATCTAGTATATACAATGATCATGCATTACATATACAGAGTAAAAAATGATAAAGCAGTCTCAGTACAACGCCATGTACACAATGATCACGCAATTGTGTAAGGTGGTGTGTACACGATGATCATGTAGTGTGTGTACAATGTCGTGTACATAATGATTATGCAGACTGTGTAAAGAGGTTTGTACATGATGCTTATGTACACAATGATCATGAAATATGTGTACACAATGCTTATGCAGTTTGTGTACACAATGATCACGTAGTCTATGTACATAATGATCATGAAGATTGTGTACACGATGATTATGAAGTTTGCGTACACAATGATTATGCGGTCTTTGTACACAAGGATCATGCAGTATGTGTACACAATGATCATATAGTTTGTGTACACGATGATCATGCATTATGTGTACAAAATGATCATTCAGTTTGGGTACACGATGATCATGCAGTTTGTGTACACAATGATCATGCATATGTGTATACAATAATAATCCAGTTTGTGTACACAATGAGCACGCAGTTTGTGTACAACTTCGTGTACACAATGCTAATTATTCTATGTATACAATGATCATGACGTCATACAAAAATGCATCAACATCGTCAAATGAATTAACATTGTGTACACAAGATACTAAAACAATGTTTAAATTTTAGAAAATGATTTAATTGGAGGACAATAAAAAAATAAAAAAAAATTAGTTTTTTCTGTGTCCATATAAAATGAAAATTTATAGAGTACAATAAATTATAAATTTTGGTATAATTTACTTTTATTGAAAATATATACTATGAAATACTTGGTGTTAAAGATGAAGGATTAAAAATTGAGATATAGTAGGAGAGAGAAAAAAGCTGAAAGATGTTAGGGAAGAGAATTAATGGTAGAATGTAATTATCTAGAAAAATAAAAGTATAATTGACTCAAAATATTAATCTTTCCTTCAAAGAGTAAAATAGTCTGAAAGTTGTTAGGGTGTAAATACTTATCTAAAAGTCCACTAGAGTTAAAATCACCATATAATTAATTAGTTGATAACATATATATATATATATATATATATATATATATATATATTAAAAAACTAAAAATTATACCAAATTTTATCATTTTTGTACTGTATAAATAGACATATGTTTCTTCTTATTTGAACACAATTTTTTTATAATATATATGTACACGACGCGTGTGTACATGATGATAATTATCCATTGTACACAATAATTATCCAGTATGTATAGAACGTCGAGTATCATGCATTCTGTGTAGATCGTCATGTCCATGATGTGTTTACATGATGCTAATTATCAACAACATGTCCCTGATGTTTGTGTACACGATGCTAATAATCAGCATCATGTCCACAATGATAATGCAGCTTTTGTATAGTGTCGTGTACACAATGATCATGCAGTATGTGTACACAATTTATTACACAGTGATCCGTGTACATTTTCGTTTACCAGATGTTAATTATCTGGTGTACACAATGATAATACAGCATGTGCACATTGGCATGTACACAAAGTCATGACGCCATACACAAATTGTATAATTAATATCGTCATGGATTAGCAGTGTGTACACAAATATTAAAAGAATGATTTCATGTAAGGATAATAGAAAAATAAAGGAATTTTTTTATGTGTCCAAATTAAACGAAACAAAACACTATTTATCGAGTATAAAAATTTTATAATATTTTTTAAAAATATATACTATCAAATAATTAATTTTAAAGATTGAAAGTTAAAATTTTTTTTGCCACATGTTAAGAGAGAAAAAGAAAATATAATTTTATAGAGTAGTTATCTAGAAACATAAAAGTATAATAGACAAAAATATTCTTTTAAAGGAAACAAAGCTCAAGATATAGATAAAGAAGTATGGAAGTTCTACGTTTATTGAACAGGATAAGATGGCTCATAGAGAGCCTTACAGCTGAAATACTGAAAGATAAGGAAATAAACTTAAAATGCTGAGAACCAAGTCTCAAGGAAACATATTGAGCTCAGTCAACTCCTAGAAAGTAGCTAACTGATTTATTTGCAATACCAACAGATTTCCTCCCCTTAAACTGAAATGCTTGCAAGCTTCAGTTTAACATCTTCGATGACACCACTACAAGCTGGCTTCTGAGTTTGATGAACTGGTCCAACTTAATTGGCTTTGTCATTACATCTGCTATTTGATCTTTTGTGCCACATAATGTCAAATTCATAAATCCATCATTCACCAAATCCCTGAGATAATGATACCTCCAATCTATGTGTTTAGTTCGACGATGCATAACCGGATTCTTAGACAATTTAATTGCAGAACTGTTGTCACACATGATCTTCAGATCTTCTTTGTTATCAATTCCCATTTCTTGCAAGATTCTTTTTAACCAAACGTTGTGACAGGCTACAGGGGTGGCTGCTACATATTCAGCCTCAATAGATGACAATGTGACTATGTCTTGGTTCTTTGAACTCCAACAGACCGCAACACCATTCATCAAGAAAAAATACCCTGAAATGTTCTTCCTGTCATTTATATCTCGAGCATAATCACTATTTGTGAAACCTATCACATTCATACTCGCTAATCTCCTGTAAAACACTCCAAGATCAAGTGTTCCTTTCAAATACCTTAGTACTCTTTTTGCGATTAATATGTGTTTCTCCTTGAGATTGGACATGAAACGAGCCAACATACACACCACAAACATGAAGTCTGGACAGGTCACTGTCAAGTACATGAGACAGCCAGTGAGTTGCTTATATAACGTGGAATCAGCTTGAAAAACTCCTTCTTTTCAAAGCACAATCCTTGGAACTATAGGATTCTTGACAAAGTTACAATTTTGCATTTTAAATCTTTCAAGTACCTATTTGGCATACTTTCTTTGACAGATGTGTATCCTTTCTTTCTTCTGAAGTACTTCCACACCTAAAAAGAACTTCATCTTCCCTATGTATGTAATCTCAAACTCTCTTTGCATAGATGATGTGAACTTCACACAGACATCTTCATTGCTTCCTGTATAAATAAGATCATCAACATAAAGACTTACTATCAAAATCTCGGTTTGTGATCTTTTGATGAACAATGTGTGATCAAAGCTGCTTTGCTGGAACCCCTCTTTTCTAAAGTAGCTCTCTATGCGACTGAACCAGGCACATGGTGCTTGTTTTAAGCCATAGAGATCCTTATGCAGTCGATATACTTTTTTCTTTCTCCGCTGCTTTAACAAAACTGTAAGGCTGATGAATGTACACTTCTTCCTTTAATTCTCCATACAAAAAAGCACTATTGACATCTAGTTGATTGATAAGTTCATGTTTTAATCCTAAATCTACACTTGAGAGAACAAATCCTCGTAGTATAGTAAAGGGTCGAATCCCACAAGGACCAGATAGTACAACTCTCAGTTAAAAATCGATTCTAGCTAAGATAAAAATAAAAGAAAGATTGTTTTTGGAACGATTGAAAAGTAAAACGAGTAATTAAAAGCAAATGTAAACCAGTAAAATAAAACATTAGGCGATAGGGAAGTTCATAGGTATTCATGTTTGAAATTTAGGTTGACAAGCAAGATTAACAATGAAAATAGTTCTCAACTCAAAAGACGACAATAGACTAATCTCCTCCCGAAGTATTAGATACCTATGATAAATTTTTTAGAAATAAAGACTAAAATTCTCTCGAAATCTTAGATCTCCAAATCAGACAATTAAATCATGCGTTGATTACAAATTCGATATGTTCATAAGCATCAAAGACAATACTCCCGCAAGCAGAGACACATATTCATCTAGACTAGGTCAGATTAAATAAACCAAATCCCTTTGTATTTATTAACCTAAAATCATGAACTAGGTGATCAAGCTAATTTAAGCAATGATAACAAATCTAGAATAAGAACCTAACAATTTAAATCCATTAAAGTCAAATCCTAACCATCAAAACATGTTTTCATGGGAAATCCCTAAAACCTAACAAAGAGACTACTCAGACATAGACAAGCAATCAACAATCATCAATAGAGAAAGCATATTCAAAAACCAAATTTAATAAAAATAGTAAGAGAGTTTAGAATTATTCTCCAAATACAGGTGTCAGGATTCGTCTCTCTCAGAAAAGCTCTCAAAAGTAATGAATTGTGTTGTGAATTGTATTATGTGTGTTCTGAAAATAAACTTAAGCTTCTAATTTATATATAGTTCAAAAAGAATAAAACCTAATAAGGAAAACCAATAATAAGTCTTGAGGATAGAAACATCTTTTTGGAAATCTTCAAATAATCTCTAGGATATGGATCGATCAATCCAACCTAGATCGATCAATCTACTCCATCACGTGCTGCACATGTTTCTTCTGCAAGACAGCTTGACTAGTCTTCAGTAAAATCGCCATAACTTTTGATTGCCTCAATGGATTGACCTCAAATCACTTTCATATGAAAGCTAACTCATGTGGCCAGTTTGAGTTAAAATATCAGCTCACTCCAATCATAGAAAAATCTCTAAATTTTGATTAACTTTTGGCTCTTCTGCTGAACTCTGCTTCTGCATTTGCCAAATAGCATCCATTTTGTGCACATATCCACATTTTTGCTCCAGAACGTCCAAAACACCTAGAATCATGAAAATATACTAGTAACACATGGAAAATACTCGAACGATACCAAGTAGCAAGTATAAATACCTGCTAAAAAGCATCAAAATCGAGTGATATCAATTTGCTCAGACTTAGATCTTTGCTTGTCCTCAAGTGAAGCAATACCCAATCTAGAGAAAAGGTTTTGAAACCACACAAGAACTCTCAGAATCTCAGCAACCTTAAGCATAAATATCAAAACTTAAAAGACACTAATCCTAAACAACCATTATGAAAGAACTGTTCACCACCACAAAACTAAAAGCATGTTTCCTACTCTAAATCCAACATTAATCAAACCATCAAATCATCTCAACCAGCTCATTATTTCAATTCAATTAAAATAGATGCATTCTTACCTATGGGGTATCGATTCAATGCGCACGAGAACCTCTTCTGTCACAATGCCCATACCAAATAGAGCATCAATTGACTTCTGGTCCTGACCTTTCCCCCCCCCCCCTTCTCACTTCTCTTTTTCTTCTTTTTTTATTACTGCTTTTCTTTTCTTTTCTTTTCTTTTTCGCATTTCTGCGCTTTTCTTTTCTTTTTAGTTTTTAAGCAGACTGCAATTTGCTGGGGTTGACTACAGACTTATATGTCACGCTTTAAACCCTTTTTCTGAACCATTTTTTATTTTCTGAAGGGAGAGAGAGAAAGGATCCAGATCATACTAAAAGAACTTGTCAGTTTTACAGAACACTGAAGAGCAAGGCACTTAGGTTTCAAAGTATCTTACCACCACAAGCAAGATAAATTAAGTTCAATTGAAGTCCTATCATGGCAGAGCTAGCATCAGATCATCATCAATCCAAAAGATCCAGACTTTCAGAAACAAAACAATCAGCAATGGGGTTCCAATCCTAAACATACCAGTTAAATCTAGGCCAATAATCTAAAAATATCAATACTATACTTACATTAGGTTTGTTATCATCACAGATTCTGGTCATTGTTCCTTCGACTCGACTAATTCAAAAACGAAAAAATTTGAAAATTTTCACCAAACTGATGAAACATCAAAAAGACGCAAAAAATGGTTAGTACCTATACTCCCTCCCCCAGACCTAAATTACACCATCTCAGTGTAAAAATAAACCCAAGAGAAGGAATAATGATAATAAAATAAAATAGATAAAACGAATAGTTCAAAAGAGTTTCAGTACTTACCTGGAACAAGGGATCGGCTGGTTTTTAATACGAAGGATCGATCGATCCCTGGATGGATTGATCCATCCCTGGACGGATCGATCGATCTCTAACAACGTTTTAAAGGATCCATAGGCATGGATCGATCGACCAGTATGTCCGACCGAAATTCCTGAAATTTTATGAAACATCTTTTAAACTCAAAATTAAAAATTAATAGGTTAGTAAACTTAATTAGGACTGACTCTAATCAAAAACCATATAAGAAAAATCAAATTAGTGGGTTGCCTCATACTCAACGCTTTATTTAACGTATATAGCTAGACTCACGTACCTTCTATGCTGAATCTAATTCAGCTCCAATAGAGGCAATAGTTCTACCATCCATATCTGAGATCTGCAGCTTCAACAACTTATTCATTGCTACCTTCTTGAAATCTTTTCCCTTTTATTTAAGAGCTTGAACAAAGGGAATTCTAACCTTAGAGAAAGGTTTTGGAAAACCTTTACTCTTCACCCTATACTCAATCCATTCTTCACTCAATGACTTGGGAATCAAAGTCATATGAGTTTTCTTATTGCCTTCTTGCAAACTACCTTTACCTTTATCCTTGTCTTTTAAGTTGGTTTTGGTGAACCCCTTTCTTTTCCTTGATCAATCAAATCCAACTCAACATTCTCATCAATCTTCTGTAAGTTTATCTTCCCCCTTTTCTTGATTCTTGGGGTTGAACCCTTGCTCGGAACTTGAGATTCCTTATTTATGACCTTAACATTAGAGTCTTCATATTCGGTTTGAGAAGCATGCTTTGCTTTTACCTCTTTTATCATGATGATCCTTGATGTAGGTATGTAAGGTACTAAGGGATAGTAGTACATTTTCTGGATGTTGGTGAGATAAATTCGCTTCTTGGGGACGTGCATGACAGCTCCTACTGAAGCTAAGAACAGTCTCCCCAGAGCTAGCAATCCTTCAGAATTTCCATTTGTGTCATTGACATGGAAATCAACAGGAACTATGCAATCTCCTACTTGAACCATCACATCTGCCACAAACCACTTGAAGACACGACATAATTGTTGGCCAATGCAAATGACAATCCTGAAGGTCTGATATCCTTAAGTCCCAGATTTTCAGCGACCATCTTTGACATGACGCTAACATTAGCACCAGTGTCACAAAGCGATTCTTTGAAGAGGACTCCTTTAGCCTTTACTAGAATCACGAATTCGCCTAGGTCTTCTAATTTCTGAAGTCTTCTTAATGGAAGAAATTGCTGAAAAACAACATCATAGTACATGTGTTCTTCAGTAGGGACCTGAGGTCTATTGGGGCACGAGGTCTAAAATTTCGCAAGTTACTTCGTAGTTTGTGCAGGCTTCAGAGGTGGATTGATCGATCCCTGAATGGATTGATCGATCTCTTTGTTCTTCGGAAATTGGTATGATGGATCGATCGATCTAAAGCTTATAGGATTTTCCGTATTTTTGGATCGATCGATCCCTCCCTGGATCGATCGATATGTACCTCTGTATCACTTCTCAAATTTTGAAAATCCTTAGATTTTGCAGACTCATCATCCTTTCCATCAGAACTTGAGTTCATTGCCTTGCAATATCCCTTGGGATTATCTTCAACCTTTCCTGGTAGCATTCCAACTTGTCTTTTAACTGCTTCCAAAGTTTGAGCCACTTGTACATCTAACTTCTTCACATGAGTAGACAAAGATTTGAATTTGTTATTTAAATCAGTATACATACCATCCAGCTTCGCATTTAGATTCTTTTTAGATTGTTGTTAACTCTCCAAGATTTGCTTCAGCATCATCTCCCTCTTATTCTCTTGCCGAACTTGAGGTTGAGATACTTGTTGGAAACCACGTTGAGAGGTTTGTTGAAAACCACCTGATTTCTAGACATATGACTGTCCAGACTTCTGTGCAAAGGGAGGATAAGACTGATCTTGAGGATTCGCAACATTTGTACTCCTCCATGACAGATTACCTTTTTTTGCAACCTGGACTGTACCCTTGGTTGTGTACTCTTTATCCCTGGCTATTAATATAGTTAACCTCTTCGATGTTCTTAGATTCATTGATTGCAATGCAATCAACTTCAACTTTCTCTACATCCTAAGCAAAACTGACATGCTTCTCATTCTGTTTCTTGAGTAAGAAGCTCCTTTACTTCTGCTAATCTAGAAGATTCTAAACTAGATGATCGCACTCTTTGATCATAGTCAGGATAGTGGTTGTTGTTGCTAGCAGAAAGGTTGTCAATTAGCTTATAGGTTTCATTCACGAGTTCAGTCATGAAATCGCCATTTCTAGATGTGTCTAGAGAGAGTTGGTATTTCTGATCGATACCTCTGTAGAAGGTGTAGAGGAGATTCAACTCAGAAAATCCATGATGGGGAAAATCCCGCAAGTACTCTTTGAACTTGTCCCATGCTTCAGAGAAGGATTCCACCGGTCGTTGCTGAAATTAAGAGATCTTACTTCTCAAATTATTGGTTCTGGTGGAGGTGTAAAAGTGATTTAGAAACTTGGCTTTACACTCATCCCAAGTCTCTCTTGAGTTAGCAGGTAACGAATTAATCCACCTCAGAGATTTATCAGCTAAAGAATGATTGAAGAGCTTACAATGAACCAAGTCTTTAGAGACTCCATTCAGCTGAGTTGTGCTGCAAATGTCTTCAAAACTATCAATGTTATCCATAGGATGCTCAGTAGACAAACCATGAAACTGGTTTTGTCTTAGAAACTAGATAAGCTAAAACGGAACTGGTAGTCTTGTCTCTGAGGCTGTCGAGGGTAGAGAGCATTCATGTTGACTAAGAAAGCTTCAGGGTTGATGAAATCGTCAAATAGTACCATGTTTGGTGAGGTGGGCGATTTTGCTTCAGTCCAGGTGGGGCTTTCTCGCCATTATCACCATTACCATCACCTAAATTGGTGCTACCACCTCCCTGGTTTGCATCTCCTTAGAGATTTAACGGTGACACTTGATTTTGTCGTTTCCACCTTTTTGGTTAAGAGCCAACTGTCTTATCTGTTCCAGTCCTGGAGGGTTTTGGAAAATTGGGACAATTGGAATGATCGGATTCTGAATGACGTTGTCAGCCATTGTTGTGGATGAAGTAGCGCTTCTTCAAGATTTCCGGTTTGAACGTTCTAATCTTGCCAGTTTTTCGTTTGTTTGAGCAATTCAGGTGATTTGTCAGATCTCCTAGTCATGCACCTTCAAAACAAAAACAAGAAGAAAGAACGAGATTAGTACTGAAAATAAAAATCCTAGACTAGCCTTTAAGAAAAACTTAAAAGGCACTGTATTGGTCCCCGACAATGGTGCCAAAAATCTGATAGGTTCAGGTTTTAATCCTAAATCTACACTGCCGAGAACAGATCCTCGTAATATAGTAAAGGGTCGAATCCCACAAGGACCAGATAGTGAGACTCTCAATTAAAAATCGATTCTAGCTAAGATAAAAATAAAATAAAGATTGTTTTTGAAACGATTGAAAAGTAAAACGAGTCATTAAAAGCGAATGTAAATTAGTAAAATAAAACGCTAGGCGATAGGGAAGTTCCACAGGTATCAGGTTTGAAGTTCATGTTGACAAGCAAAATTAACAATGAGAATAGTTCTCAGCTCAAAAGACGACAATAGACTAATCTCCTCCCGAAGTATTAGATCCCTATGATAAAATTTCTAGAAATAAAGACTAACCTTGTCCCGAAATCTTAGATCTCCAAATCAGACAATTAAATCATGCAGTGATTACAAATTCGGTATGTTCATAAGCATCAAAGACAATACTCTCGCAAGCAGAGACACTTATTCATCTAGACTATGTCAGATTAAATAAACCAAATCCCTTTGTATTTATTAACCTAAAATCATGAACTAGGTGATCAAGCTAATTCAAGAAATGATAACAAATCTAAACTAAGAACCTAACAATTTAAATCCATTAAAGTCAAATTCTAACCATCAAAACCTGTTTTTCCTGGGAAATCCCTAAAACCTAACAAAGAGACTACTCAGACATAGACAAGCAATCAACAATCATCAATAGAGAAAGCATATTCAAAAACCATATTTAATAAAAATAGTAAGAGAGTTTAGAATTCTTCTCCAAATACAAGTGTCAAGATTCGTGTCTCTCAGAAAAACCTCTCAAAAGTAATGAACTGTGTTGTGAATTGTATTATGTGTGTTCTAAAAATAAACTTAAGCTTCTAACTTATATGGAGTTCAAAAAGAATAAAACTTAATAAGGAAAACCAATGATAAGTCTTGAGGACAGAAACTTCTTTTTGTAAATCTTTAAATAATCTAGAGCATATGGATCAATCGATCCAAGTGTGGATCGATCGATCTTTTCCATCACGTGCTGCACATGTTTTTTCTGCGAGACAACTTGACCAGTCTTCAGTAAAATTGCCATAACTTTTGATTGCCTCAATCGATTGACCTCAAATCTCTTTCATATGAAAGCTAACTCACGTGGCCAGTTTGAGTTAAAATATCAGCTCATTCCAATCATAGAAAAATCTCCAAATTTTGATTAACTTTTGGCTCTTATGCTGAACTTTGCTTCTGCATTCGTCAAATAGCATTCATTTGTGCACAAATCCACATTTTTGCTCTAGAACGTCCAAAACACCTAGAATCATGAAAATATACTAAAAACACATGGAAAATACTCGAATGATGTCAAATAGCAAGTATAAATACTTGCCAAAAAGCATCAAAATCGAGTGATATCAATTCCCTCAAACTTAAAAAAGCTCTCAAAAGTAATGAATTGTGTTGTGAATTGTATTATGTGTGTTCTAAAAATAAACCTAAGCTTTTAACTTATATAGAGTTCAGAAAGAATAAAACCTAATAAGAAAAACCAATGATAAGTCTTGAGGACGGAAACATCTTTTTAGCAATCTTCAAATAATCTTAAGCATATGGATCGATCGATTCAAACTTCCGTAACTTTGGTAGTCTTCTGGATCTATCAATCTACTCCATCGCGTGCTGCACATGTTTCTCCTGCGAGACAATTTGACCAGTCTTCAGTAAAATCGCCATAACTTTTGATTGCCTCAATGGATAGACCTCAAATCACTTTCACATGAAAGCTAACTCACGTGTCCAGATTGAGATAATATATCAGCTCATTCCAATCATAGAAACATCTCCAAATGTCGATTAACTTTTGGCTCTTCTGTTGAACTCTGCTTCTGCATTCGTCAAATAGCATCCATTTTGTGCAAAAATCCACCTTTTTGATCTAGAACGTCCAAAACACCTAGAATCATGAAAATATACCAAAAACACATGGAAAATACTCGAATGATGTCAGATAGCAAGTATAAATATCCACTAAAAGCATCAAAATTGAGTGATATCATTGATACACACACCATCTTCGTTGATCTGCCACTGCCAAGAGACTTCTGATAGTGTCCCAATGAGATACTGGTGCATAAACCTCTGCGTAGTCTATTCCCTCAGTTTGAGAGTACCCTTTTGCAACTAATCGGGCTTTGCATCTTTCGACTTTCCCTTCTTCATTCAGCTTAGTTTAGTATACCCATTTGTCACCAATATTCTTTGCGCGCAATGGTAGATTAGAAAGCTCCCAAGTATGCTTGCGTTCAATGGATTGTATCGCTATCTCCATTTCCTGCTTCCATTTCTCTTTTTTTCTGCATCAAAGTAACAAACTGGGTCATCTAAGGAGATATACAAACTAATATATCCCAATTTCTCCCCTATCTCCTCGCCAAAGACAAGTCACGCATCCAGCCAGGCTGTTTACGATGTCTCCTTGAGCTTTCTTATTGCTCAACAACCTGATTTTCATTTGTCACACTTACAGTTACTCCTTGTTCTTCTGTTTCAGGAGCTAAATCTTCTTCTGCATCATTTGTGACTGCCACATCTTCTGCTTCATTAAATTTTTCTTCATTTTTATATTCAACTTCATCTGAATCCGTCTCATCTCCCTCCAGAAAGTCATCATTATCTTCACCTTCTCCCCAACTCAACACATTTGATTCTGATGTATTAATTTTCCAGTTTCACTTCTAACTTTCTTCAAATATCACATCTCGGCTAATTATGATCTTCTTTGTCACTGGATTATATAGCCTGTAAGCCTTGGATTCATCACTTACTCTCAGTAAAATGCATCGATGACTACGATCATCCAGCTTGATTCTTCTCTGATATGGGACGTGCACATGTCCCACTGATCGAAACACTCTAAAGTAATCCACCTTTGGTTTGATCCCAGACCATTTTTCTTCTGGAACCATATCTTTGACTGCTTTAGTGTAACTGCGATTCGAGACATGTGTTGTCCATCGTGGTGCTTCTGGCCATAAAGCTCTTGGCATCTCTTTCTCTGACAATAAACACATGATCATGTTCATAATTGTCATGTTTCTTATCTCTGTCGCACCATTTTGCGGAGGTGTGTATGCAACTGTCAGTTATTGCTTTATCCCATTATCTTCACAAAACTCGTTGAAAATATCTGAGGTAAATTTTCCACCTCTGTCAGTTCTCAGTCCTCTGATGACTGTTTTTGCTTCCTTTTCCACCAGATTTTTAAATGCTTTAAAGGTTTTAAATGTCTGTGCCTTTTAGACAAGAAAATAAATCCAAGTCTTCCTACTAAAGGCATAAACAATTACTAGTAAGTAATGTTTCCCTCCTTGAGAGGTTGGAGTTGTAGGGCCACAGAGATCAACATGAAGCAGTTCCAGCTTCTCTGAGGCTCTCCATTTGCTTTTCTTTGGGAATTTTCCTCTGTGTTGCTTTCCAACATTGCACACAGTACACACCTTATCATCATCTTTGATTTATGGAACACCTTGCACCAATTATTTTCTCTTCATTAGCTACAGGGAGCCTTTGTTTAGATGACAAAAAAGCCAGTGCCAGAGATTGATCAATTCTTCTTCTTCCACTTTGAAACAATATGCAGTGGCATAAATTGGTTTTTTACTGCATAATTGAGAAACATAGAAGTAGAAATTGGTCTTTTTATTGCACTGGTGAGAAACATACGATTCTTTGTCATTTGTGTTGTGACAATGAGTCCTCTTTGAACATGATAGATCTTGTAGTAGTTATCTTCAATGATAACATATAATTGTTTATCGTGTAGCTGACCAATGTTGAGTAAGTTACTAGTAAGATTAGGAACATAGTACACGTCTGATATCACTTGTAGAGTTCCTTCAACTGAGAATCTGATGTTCCATTTTCCTTCAACACTTAGCTTTGATCTATTGCCAAGTTTCACTTAATGCCGATACTCCTCATCTATATCAGCAAACCAAGACTTTTCTCCAGTCATATGATTCGAACAGGCTGAATCCAGGAACCATATGCCTTGTTTCTCCTCTTTACTTACATCAGCATGTGCCATGAGAAGAAGTGCTTCTTCTTCATTGAATTATGCATAATGGGCTCCTTTCTCATAGAACATTCAAACTGATAATGGCCTATTTTCCACACCGAAAACTTTTGATGGAAGATCTGGGAACAAATGATCTTCCCCTGCCTCGACCTCTAGAGCTTCCTTATCTTTGATGGTTCCATCTGCCTCTTCCACGAGCATTTTTTGAATCATTTTCAACCTGCAGTACCTGTTCTTTCACTCTTTTCTCAACCACCTTTCTTTCATGTATTTGCAGGGAAGCTTGCAGCTCATCAATTGTAAGACCATCAATGTATTTTGATTTTTCAATTGAGCAAACCACATAATTGAAGTAATATGTGAGATGTCAGGTTAAAAATTTAATCCTAAACTAATACTGCAGAGAACAGTTCAATGTCGTAAAGCAAGGGTTGAATCCACAGACACAAGAAAGCGCACAATTCAGTTTTAATTTCAAATCAGAGAACAGTTCAATGTCGTAAAGCAAGCGGTTGAAAACGATAATATAAAAATCAAGTTTAAAAACCAAAGTTAACATACAATATTTTCATTGAAAATAGTTCTCAACATGAAAGACACAAATAGAATAATCTCCTCTCACAATATTAAACCTTATGCTCAAATTATCAAAAACAAACTCTCGCTGTATCTAACTAATATGAGAGTGCATTAAAGTTCATATTCAATTTTTCATAAGCATTGAAGACAATACTCTCGCAAGCAAAAACACTTATTCATCTAAATTAGGTCAGGTTTTTAAATCAAATCTTTTTGTATTTATTAACCTATTATCATGAAATAGGTGATCAAGCTAATTCAGGCATTAAGAACAAATTTAGACTAAGAACCTAACAAATTAAACCCTTTATGATAAACCCTAACATTCAAACCTGGTTCCCCTAGGAAACCCTAAAACCTTACTAGAGAACTACTCAGACATAGCAAAGAAAACACAAAGAAATATTCAAGAAGAACTCATAATCATAAAACAATAATAGATATTAAAATATAAAATAGGGTTCAGAAATCTTCTCCACAAAGATTCATGATTCGTCTCCCCAGTAAAACTTAAAACTGTAAAAAGCGTAATGAAAATAAACCTAAGACAAAGGCCTTTATAGTCTAAAAAGTCAAATAAATAAAAATATGGAAATTGGGATAAGATTGAGGACTTGGATTGCAAAAATGGAAATTTCTGGTTCTTCTCGGGTGAGGTGCTCAATCGATCAAGGGGTTTCCCGATCAAGCACTTTGTAAAGTTGCACGATCGTTCTTCATTTTAGCCCGATCGATTCAATGCTGCGGATTTTTCCAGGGGGATCTTCCCGATCAGGCAAATTGTTGCCCGATCGTGCACTTCTCTAAAGCACTTGCTCGATCGATCAATTCTTTGCACGATCGACCGCTTTATTCTTCATCTAGCCAATTCTTCTGATTTGCTCTGAAATGCACCTTTTTGTTCCAACACGACCCGAACACTAAGAATCCTGAAAATATATCAATTTTACAAGGAAAACGCTCGGAATAATGCAGAGTATCAGACATAAATGCCCATTATTATGCATTAAAACCGAGTAATATCAACTCCCCCAGACTTAGATCTTTGCTTGTCCTCAAGTAAAGCAAAATTAAATCCGGAGAAGAGGTTTGAAATGGACCACACAAACTCAGAAAATCTCAAAAACCATAAGCATAGTTTCAAATCCAAAAGACTCCAATCTCAAACAACTACTTTGAATGAATTGTTTGCCACCACTAAACCAATAACATGTTTCCTACTCTAAATCCCAAATCAATCAAGTACCAAATCATATCAACCAGCTCTTTAAATTCATTTAAGTTCAGATACATGCGTTCTCACCAATGGTATATCAATCAGCTTACTCAGGTACCTCTTCTATCGAAATGCCCATACCAAACAGTGCATCAACCGACTTCTAGTCCTGATCTTTTTTCTCCCTTTCTCACTTATTTTTTTTCTTTTTATTATCTTACAGCTTTTTTTTCTTTTCTTCGCATTTATGTGATTTCTTTCTTTTCTTTTCATCATTTTTTTTTCTTTTTTAGCATACGGCAATTCGCTAGGGTTGACTACGGACTTCTAGGTCACATCTTCAACCCTTTTTCTGAATCGTTTTCTTTTTATTTTCTGAAGGGAGAGAGAGAAAGCACTCAGATCGTACTGAAAGAACTTCTCGGTTTTACAGAACATTGAAGAGCAAGGTACCTAATTCTCAGAGTATATCAACACCATAAACAAGAATAATTCAAATTCAGATTAAGTCCTATCATGGCAGAGCTAGCATCAAATCATCAATAACTCAAAAGATCATAACTTTTAGAAACAAAGCAATTAGTAATGGGGTTTCAATCTTAGTCTCAACAATTAATCTAAGTTAGTACTCTAGAGATATCGAATACAATACCCACACTTGGTTATTTATCATCATTGATTTTGATCATGGTTCCTTCGACTTGATAAGACTCGGCGAATTCAAAACGAAAAATTCGAAAAAATTTCATCATTGCTGACATAAAAACCAAAATAAATGTTAGATCCAAGTTAGTACACATTCCCTCCCCTAGACTTATTTCACACTGTCCCGATGTAAAAATAAATCAGAGAGAAGGAGAAAATAGAAAAATTATCAAAAATATAGAAAATATCAAATAGCAGGAGTTATGAGGAAATAGGAAAATACTACAATGAAGTTCAAACTCTTTCTCAATCGGAAATGTGACCCGAACTGTCTCCAACCTCTCGTTGTTCAGCGTGCTCCATCTCATCATCACTGTGGCATCTTGGTGGCCGGAAACAACCCGAGACAGTCCTTAGAATGCACTTCATCAAGCTGTTGTTGTCCCGTATCAATCGGTTGTTGTGCTGTTGCGAGTCCATGATCCATGCGATCTGCTCCGCCTGAGTTATGTCATCTAAAACTGGTTGGAGAATGTACTCCTCATCAATTTCAGGAAACTCAACATTGGGGCTCGGAGCTCGGGCTCATCTCTGGTTGAGACGTCTTTGTCTGGAAGGTCTCAGGGCGACGAGAGTAGTAGTAGGAGGTTGTGTCAGATGCTCAGGACCTGGCAGAAAACTCACATTAGTCAAAGATGTGATACTTATCAACTCGGGCTTCGGAAGCCTAATCTCACAAATCTGACCCTCCATGTCCTCAAATAGATAGCCGCGAAACCCTGAAAACCACTTGGTGTTGGTGATGTATTGCTCATCCACTCGGTTGGTCTCCTGCTTGGTAGGGAAGATCTCCAATGGAATACCGACAGCTTGTAGAAGTGGGGTAACTAGACTACCAATCATATCGATCCTCGTGGGGTTCTTCAATGCAGCAAACTTTATTTCATCCAAAACCTGAGCGAATAACCAACTTATGTTGGCGTCATGAGAATGTCGATCTTGGTCGGTGTGGAAACCCGTATTTTGACGAGGATTTTTTTGTTTTGTATTTATATTTCGGTTGT
>OVBE01005804.1:0-21027 GCA_900406425.1 Iberis pinnata
ACCTAACATGTAGATTTGGGAACGAGATCTAACTCATACAAAGTTAATCACAATATATTGTACTCTAAATAACTCATCAGGTATATGAGAAAATTATCAGAATAGTAAGAGTTTAAGGTTGGGTTAAATTCCCTTTTTATATTTGTTAGTAAACCCTAAACCACAAATCATTGACAAATTTAAATTATATAAAATGTGTTAACAAAGATCCTCTTTTCAATTCCAAATGAATATTAATAAATGTATCCACTTTATAAAATCCCAAGTGCTATCGAGATGTATGTTGAGAATTAACATACAATGTACTCTAAGTAACTCATTAAGAGTCTTAACTCACTTATATACTATTTCTTAGTAAAAAAATAAACAATAAACCCTAAAATCGTGACGCATCCATTTTTTTTTCTGGGAAATTGTTTACATCAAGCGGATTATCGTATAGTAAAATTATAACTCATACATGCACAAAAAATACGAAGAAATTTATTAGAATATTGAGGGTTTAGTGTCTAGGGTTTAGGGTTGGGTTAACTTCCTTTTTTATATTTGTTAGTAAACCCTAAACCACAAATCATTGACAAATGTGAAGTGGGTGTTTGCCCAAATATAAAGTGTTTATGTAGTTCTCAAAAATAATTAGTTTTACCAATATATTGTTTCTTGTTATAAGTGAATTTTTGGCTATAAATTAATGTTTACCCATAGTGTATCTTTCCCACTGAAAGTCTATCTCTCTCTCTCTCTCTCTAAAATATATTTGCAAACTATTTTACATCATGAGTTCTTCGATTACAACTGCAGAATCCTGTATCACAAGGAGATCATCGACACCCGAACCGGAACAGAAGAAGAGAGTCATTCTCAAACTCATCGATGAGGAGGTATACTTTGGCATTAGACCTCTTTGAGGATGGATGATCCTATAAACCCCTCTTGAAATTCATTTCTTGAACCTAATCTTGTATTGGAACTATTTGAATATATCTATAAAATGCGCATATTTTACTTAAGAACTCTGAAATAATTGTTAAAATCGCAAGAATTTGGCTAAGTATAGAGTTGAACCTCATTCGGTCAAGTAAAAAAGGTAACTCAACCATACTCAGAAGCAACAATTTGCAATTGATATCTTACAAAACTACTATAAACAACAACAAAACCATTCAAAACATCAATTCAACAAGAATGAATCAAAGGATACAACCGATAATATAACTTATTCCAAATCTTTTACATAACTCGGCCCGTTAAAAAATACATTTATACCAAACTGCTTATTGAAAACATAACCATTCGAATAAGCCAGCCGCATCATAGAATTAAGTCAGTTACATCGAAAACATAACTCAGCCTTGATATTAAAATAACTCAGCATCTAAGTTAATATAACTTAGTCTATCATTAATATAACTCAGACTTGGCCCAAAAAAATACCTCTATACCAAACTGCTTATTGGTACTTATTCTGACACTCGAAAGTAGATCGAACGAACCAATGTCGCCGAGAAAGTACCCGTACAGGAGGTTCGATTTTCCATAGGCTTAGAAAACCTTGCAAATGTCGAGTATTAGAGACATAAACTGGCGGAGTATCGTGCACCATTGTTTTCAAAGCTTTATTCGAGAACATGTAGCTCAGCTGAATATGATGCCTCGACTCATTCAATCCGTAATCATCGAATACCAACTTTTCTACTACTTTGCGTGTTGTTTGCCCATCTATAAGCAGAACTCTACATCCTCTACTGTTGGCGTCGACTACATATTTTTTTTCTTAACCCAGTTACCGGAAACAATAAGTACCCGATCCATAAGCTCTCAGTGTGAGATGAAGAATAAGATGAAGAAGATAGATGGAGAAGTTGATTATCAAAGAAGAATCGGTAAGACTATCTACAATGCAAAAAAATCACCACCCTCTCTCTCAAATTTAACCTTCCACATCATCATCCACAATGGATAATGACATGGCATGGATGATGACATGGATGATGACATGGCAAAAAGATAAGTCAGCCGCAATACCAACACATAACCCAGTCCAAGTAAATCAGCCATCAAATGCAACGTAAGTCGGTCGCAAGGTGAATGCTATTCTAGTAATTAATCTTTCTAAAATTAATCAGTCGTAATATGTTGGGAAACCATAAGTCAGCCCTTTCGTCAATTAAATCAGCGGTCACATGAATGCTATTCTAGTAATTAATCTTTCGCTTGTAGGTCAGTCGTAAAAACGATGAGTTGAACGTTAATCCAGATCTTTACGGCTGAGCATAGGTATCTCATCCGTATTAACATCCAATAAGCCAGCTTCATTAAATCAGCCTGCAAAACATAACTCAGCCATCTCTAACTATAACTCAGTAAAATTTTCAACAAGTCACCACACCGAAGTATAAGTCAGCTGTAACTGGAGTACATAAGTCAGCCGTAAACGCGTAAGTCAACCATATTTTTGTATGTCAGCCATAACGTAGGTTGACTTATGACCGTAAGTCAGCTTTTTAAAAATAAATCACTCAATTTTTGTAAGTAAGTCGTCACGAGCGGGTGACTTATGCCCGTAATTTATCTAATTTCTCTTAACTCAGCCGGTTTCAGTAACTCAGCTGGTTTCAGTAACTCAGCTACAACGTAACCATAAGTCGTCTCATTAATACACATCAATGAATTCCTACGTGGTGAATGGCATTCCTGTAAATACTTTTTTTGTCACAACGTAATAGAAGAGTACGCTGGGCATTTAAATAATGCAGGTAATAAAAAAAAGATTTGTATGGTTCTAATCATTTGTACTAAAATGTATGGTAGTTAAGCTATCTTCCCTAGTTCTTATGTTTAGTTTAATTTATATGTTCGTTCAGATTAGTTAGGATTGGTAGTTTAAACTTTTAATCATCTGGCTTGAATTAACTGAATCTAATTATATATAGGATGGTTAATAGCTCACCAATTTGGATTGATGACCTATATACTACAATGACACTGATATTGTATTATGCAATGGAACTAAGTGGACTTAAAAACTCTACTATAAAAGACCACTCCATTAAATGTTGTCCATGCATGAGCTAAATTCAGAGCCTTCCTTGACGTTGTATGAGTTTAAACTGATTTTAAACACTCCAAATAAGCTTCTTTAGAAATGTATAAGCTTTGGGTCTTACTCCTCTTTTATTGGACTTCATTTGATCAAATAATTAGCAATTATGTAGTGGTTCATCTGCTTCATTAAAAATCTATTTTGGAAAACTCATTGGAACAACATCAAAGCAGGAAAAAAGAGTACAAATGGATGCACTAATCCATTTGTTGATGAAATTTAGCTTGAATGCAATTGATATTTGATTGTATTCCATTCAAGCCCACATCAGTGGAAATGTTCCAAGAATGATTTATCAGCAACTCCATAGCTCCAACAAACTTCTTTGTCCTTGATCTTGTCATTGGTCCAGCTTGAACTTCCACTGCTTCCTCAGGTACATGTTTAGGTTAAGATCCTTGTCCATTGCTTTCTAGGATCACATGATCATACCTCTCTTGAAAAGGATTTGACCTCAAATATGTTTCATATGCAATAAAAGGGACAAAATCAGAAACATTGGAAGAATTATTCACATTATACTTACCTTGCAGATCAAGTTTGTAGGAGTTGTTCTTGATCTTCTTTGTAATATGAAATGGACAATCAATCCTTGTTATCAATTTAGATTTCTTTTCGCTGGAAACTTTTCTTTTCGTAGATGGACCTACACTCGGTATCCAACATTAAACACAACTTGGCGTCTCTCTTTGTTAGCATGCTTAACAAGTGATTTCATTTAGGATTTACAAATCATTCAATGAATAACACGTGATTTCACATGGATTTCAAAATCCACTAGAAACCCATAACCAATAACACCCTTTTAGTCTTTTCCTCTAGATTTTGTCTCGTTTCTCATGAATATGTTTAACAAATTCAGCCTTTTTTCCTATCTATACTTGTTCTTTCACTCAAACGTAAAAACATTATATCCAAAGGAGAACAAGGATTAAATTCATAAACATTTTGAAAATGAGAGAACTTAGTAGCATAATGGATGGCATGATTATAAGCAAATTTAGCTGTGGCAAACAATCTTCCCAAGTTTTCAAGTTCTTTTTAATTACAACTCTAAGAAAAGTGGATAAAGTGCTATCAACTACTTTTGTTTTCCCATTAGTTTGCGGGTGACAAGTAGTACAAAACAACAATTTAGTATTTAATTTACTCTGCAATGTTTTCCAAAAGTAACTTAAGAACTTAGTGTCTCTATATGATATATTCCTAGGCATACCATGAATACACTATCTCCATAAAAAACATATTAAAACATGCAGAGCATCATCAGTCTTACTGGAAGCTATAAAATGAGCCATTTTAGAGAATCTATCAACAACCACAAGTATAAAATCCTTAATTGTCCTATTCCTAGGCAACCCAACAACAAAATACATAGATATATCATTCCAAGGATGAGTAGGAATAGGTAAAAGGGTATACAAACCATGTGGTTGGACTGTAGATTTGGCTTTCTTGCAATTTACACACATAAAACATATTTTTTCAACATCTCTTTTCATATGTAGCCAAAAGAAATAATCCTTCATCACTTTAAGACTTTTAGCAATACCAAAACATGAACCATAAGGCCTCCTCCATGTGTTTCCTTGGTAAAACAATATCTTAAAGAGGATTTAGGTACACACAACTTCTTTTCATAAAACAAGAATCTATCCTGCTTTAAGTAATGACCTATTGCCAACTTATCACATGCTTCATAAATTTCATGAAAGTTAGAACCATTAGCATATAATTCTTTAATTAGCTCAAATCCAAGCAATTTATCATCTACGTTAGAGAGTATAGTGTACCTTCTTGATAATGCATTTGCAACTACATTTTCATCACCTTTATGTACTTGATGACATAAGGAAAGGATTAAATAAATTATGGCCATTTTGCATGCCCTTTAGATGTTTCAAAGACTCATGATCCATGTGGATCACAAACTCCTTTGGCCAGAGGTAATGTTGCCAAGGTTGGAGAGCTCTCACCATTGCATACATCTCCTTGTCATAGGTTGGATTGTTCAGCATAGCTCCTCCAAGTTTTTAACTAAAATATGCAATGGGCTTCTGTTCTTGCATAAACACAACTCCAATTCCTCTACTTGATTCATCACATTCAATTTCAAACGTTTTGGAAAATTAGGATGCATAAGTAGTGGTGCATTGATTAGTTTATTTGTGAGTTTCTGAAATGCATCTTCTTGTTTTTGCCCCCATTTTAAATCCCACATTCTTCTTGATTACTTCAGTTCATGAGGCTGCCAATGTGCTAAAATTCTTTACAAATTTCTTATCAAATCCATCCAACCCATGAATGCTCCTCACTTCACCTATAGATTTGGGACTTGGTCATTCTCTGATTGCTTTAATCTTTTCTCCATCTACTTTAGCAGTTACTCACCTACAACAAAACTTAAGAAGACAAAGATATCTGTAAAGAATGCATTTCTTAAGTTAGCAGAGAGTTTTTCCTTTCTAAGAACATCCATAATAGATTTTATATGTTATATATGATCTTCTCAACTCTTTGCGATAAACCACGATGTCATCATAGTAAACTACCATAAAATATCCTATAAATGCTTTAAGAATATGGTCCATTAATCTCATGAAAGTACAAAGTGCATTAGTAAGTCCAAATGGAATTACTAATCATTCATATAAAATGTGCTTAGTTTTCATGCAGTTATTCATTCATCCCCATCTTTCATCCTAATCTCATGATATCCACTTTTAAGATCTATCTTAGAAAAAAATTTATATCCATTTAACTCATCTAACATATCATCAAGTCTAGGAATATGGTGGCGATACTTTACAATGATGTTGTTAATGACTCTGCAATCTACACACATTCTCTATGTGCCATTTTTCTTTGGTACCAATAAAACATGAACAACACAAGGTCTCATGGGTTTTTCTAATATACACTTCTCCATGAGTTCCTCAACCTAATTTTGTAGCTCTTTAATCTCCACATGATTAGTTCTATAAGATGGCCTATTAGGAAGTGTTTCTCCAGGTAAATAGTCGATGTGATGTCCATTTTCATAATAGGAGGCAAGCCTTTAGGACAATCATCTAGAAAAAGATCTTCATTATCCTGTAGAACAAATTTTTGTCTCACTCGGTAATACTAGTGCATGGTTAGTGATTTTAGCAAAGCTTCTATATAGATAACCATAAGCATATGTTGATTAGAGTGCATTGCTTTTTTACATCACAAGATTTAATAAAGAAGTTATAATGCTTGGATATCTTTTCTACCTTTTCTTCCCTTGTTTCAGTTGCAATTAGTAACTAAATGGCAATTAGTAAATCCATCATGGATTACTTTTCTGTTATATTGACATGACCTTTCAAGTAGTATATTTCTGGCTTCCATAAGCAGAACATCACACAAGAATTCATCTTCATATTTACCAATGCATATAGGAACACGAACTTGGCTACTAATTTTCATCTCATCATCTCCATTCAGCCATTGAAGCGTATTAGGTTTAGGATACTTCCTAGTCTTTAGCCCAAGCTCCTGAACCATGGTAGTGCTCGAACCATTAGTAAAACTACCCCTATCAATAATAAGACTATATATTTTGTTGTACGCATGATATCTTGTATGGAACAAATTTTCTTTTTGCACAATTTCCTCTTCTTTAGATTATTCAGTTAATGTCCTTTTTGTCACTAGTAGTTCTCCATTTGCAGGTGGTTGTTCATAACCTCCAGAAGATGCAGAATGTATTTCTTGATGCTCATTGTGGGAACCAAAATTTGCACTGCCGATTTCCTTTAGTTACGGAAAATCAGAGAGAACTCTAACTTTCTAGAGATCCCAAATTTCGGTGAGTCAAATACGAACAAGATCATAGTAAAAAAATAAGTAGTAAAAGTATGAGATTTAAAGAATTAGAAAGAGGAATAAAGAAGTCTTATTCCAAATCTTGTGAATGTGTTACAATCAGGCGATAGACTCGGGCCTAAGAACTGTCGGCGAGTATCCTAGATCTAACAATGGAGACTGATAACCTGGTTGAGTCGTAGCTCGCTAAGAACATAAAAAACAGTCTAGAGCCCTAAGTATTTTAGTGTGGAGAGTTGAGCGTCAATTGAACGTGTCTATGCCCTCTCTTCGTCTCTTATGTAGGCTTTGCTTCATCTTCCTGTTTTTTCTTCTTTTCCTCTGCGAAAATAATCTTTTTCTAGCTTATTCTTCTACGAAAATCTTTCTTTTCTGGTTTCTTACATTTTTTTCACGGCTTACTAGACAAGCTTCGATCGCCATTTTTCTTGGGATCGATTCTCGGCTAGAGTCATAATTGGGCTGTTATCATATTTTAGGTCTCGTTGGGCCGTTTTATGGTATAGGCGAATTTTACGGTTTTCATCGGAAAACTAAATTTTAGTATGATGATACGATTGAGACTTTGCGGAAATATTATACTGATTGTATGAGCGAGATAACATCGATGTTTAAGTTAGCCGTTTATTACTTTATACGATTGGTAAATACGAGCACGACCTTATTATCATTCCTAGGAATAACGATTTTAATCGTATAGTTAAGGTAGTTCTTGGCGTTGGCAACCCATTATCTTATACGTTTAACTCCATACGAAAATATTTCACGATTCTTCCGCAAGTCGTATGAAATAATCGAATAGCTAAGGTGATCTTAGCTTTCGGGATAACCATAACTGTTTATACGATTACTTCGGGACTTATGCGAGTTTTATTATTTTTATTGCAGAATTCCAATGGAATTACGGAATGATACGCAACAAAAGACGAGAGATTTGTGACAAAGTGAGATCGCCAATTGTTCATCGTACGTGTTTTCGCTTGTACGTAAACATATCTGTCGAGGCCTTTTGTATACTTTGGACATTGATACCGATTATGTTTGTCTCGATTCTGATATTGCACGTAAGCGGATTGTCTTTATTGTTGCTCGATTAAGGACAAAAGAGTGTAGAGACAATCGCTTAGCGATTCTATGATTGTTGCTCGATTCTTCCGAAACATATCTGATACTCTCAGGTTTTAACTCAAATATATTCACTGCAAGTGCACAGCAAACGCAGTAGTATATGAGGGATTGAATCCACAGAGAACAAGAATGTATGACTCTCAGTTTAAAATCGAATCAAGTTAGGAACAAATTTAAAATATGGTGTTGATTAGAAAATAGCAATAACGATAAATTAAAAACGATTGTAAATAAATAACGAAAACGCTAGGCAATAGGGAATTCCACAAGTATTCAGGTTAGAAGTCGAGGTTAACATGCATGATTTTCTTTGAAAATAGTTCTCAAATCAAAAGATAATACCTAGACTAATCTCCTCTCGAAGTATTAGATCCCTATGTTCGAATTACTAAAGACACTCCTGCTGTATTTCGATAATTCAAAAACGCTTTTCAATTCAGATTCGATATGTTCATAAGCCCCTAAGACAAGACCCCCGCAAGCAAAGGCACTTACTCATCTAGACTAGGTCAGATCTCTAAGCAACTAANCAAAGCCCTTTGTGTTTATCAATCTAATATCAATGAACTAAATGGCCTCTTTAATTCATGCATTGTAAACAAATCTAGACTAAGAACCTAACAAATTCAATTCATTCTATCAAACCCTAACAATTAACCTGGTTTTCCTGGGAGAAACCCTAAAACCTAACAAGCGAAGTACTCAGACATAGCTAAGTTAACACAAAGCATAATCAAAGAAGAACACATATTTATAAACCAAATGTATAAATAGAAGACAGAGTTTAGAAATCTTCTCCAAAACACAAGGATGAAATTCGTCTCTCTGTAAAAACTCTATAAAATAAAAAGTTATTTATTCATTGATATCTTCAACAAAAAAAACCTAAGCCTGGGGCTTTTTATAGTGCTAAAAACAAGGAAAAAATAAAATAAAACCAATAAGGAAAAGTCTTGATGAGTCTTGAGGGAAAAGTGTAATTTTGGATGTTTTTTAGTGATTCTCAGGTGCTTGGATCGATTGGTCCCTTTCTGTATTCATTAAATCTCTTTTACTTAAGTTTCCAGGAGGCTTGGATTGATCGATCCCTCTCCAGATCGATCGATCAGCCGTCACACTTTCTGCACATGCTTCTTCTGCGAGATAGCTTGACCAGTTTTCAGTAAAATAGCCATGACTTTTGATTGCTCCAATGGATTGACCTCAAACAACTTCCATATAAAAGCTAACTCACGTGGTTATCTTATATCAAAATTTCAGATCAATCCATCTACGGGAACATCTTCAAGAATCGGTAAACGTTTGACCCTTCTGCCGGATTCTTCATATGCCAATTTGCATCCATTTTGTGCACAAATCCATCTTTTTGCTCCTGAACGTTCCAAACACCTAAAAACCTGAAAATATTCCAAAAATACAAGGAAAACACTCGGATTATTTCAAATAGCAAGTATAAAAACCCACTAAAAAACATTAAAATCGAGTGATATCAACTCCCCAGACTTAGATCTTTGCTTGTCCTCAAGTAAAGAAAAAAACAAATCCAGAAAAGAGGTTTGAATAGGACCACACAGGAACTCTCAGAATTTTAGCAACATTAAGTTCAGATATCAAAAACTAAAAGACACTAATCCTAGACAACCACTGCAAATAGACCGTTTACCGCCACCTAACTAACAACATACGTTCTACTCTAAATCCTAAATCAATCAAACTATCAAATCATTTCGACCAGGTCTCTAAATTCAATTAAGTACAAATAATGCGTTCTTGCCTATGGGGTATCGATCAATGTCTGCTAAAGTATCTTTTCTATCAAAGCGCTCATACCTAACAGAGCATCCAACGACTTCGAGTCCTGACCCTTTCCCCCCCCCCCTTTCTCTCTTCCTCTGTTTTCGCTTTTTTTTTCTTTTCTTACTACTGTTTTATTCTATCTTCGCATTTTTGCACTTTTCTTTTCTCTTTTCTTTTAGCAACTGGTAATTCGCTGGGGTTGACTACAGACTTCTAGGCCACGCTTTCAAGCCCTTTTCCTGAACCGTTTTTTATTTTCTGAAGGGAGGGAGAGAAAGGATCCGGATCATACTGAACGAACTTTTTCGGTTTTACAGAGAACTGAACAGCAAGATACCCAGCTTTTCAAAGTATAACCAACACCATAAGCAAGAAAATTTAAGACCAAAGTTAAGTCATATCTAAATAGATCTAGCATCAAATCTTCAACAATCCAAAAGATCGGAACTTTCAAAAGCATATAAATCAATCAATGGGGTTCCAATCCTAAACGCATCAGTTAAACTAAGTCAGTAGTCAAATAAAAATCAATTCTAAACTCACACTAGGCTAATAATCATCACAGATCCTGCTCCTTGTTCCTTCAACTAGACTAGACTCGACAAAATCAAAACGAAAAATTTTGAAAATGTTCACCAAAATGATGAAACATAAAAAGACACAAAACACAGTTAGTAGATATAAACCCTCCCCCAAACTTAAATCACACCGTCCTGGTATGAAAATAAATCCAAGAGAAGGAATAAGACCATAATAAATATAAATGAATATAACCATTTGTTCAAAAAGAGTTTCGATACTCACCTGAGAAGGAGATCGACTGTGTTTTGAATAAACGACGAATCGATCGATCCATATACGGATGAATCGATCTTATTCTCCACAGTTATGATAATAGATGGATCAGTCGATCCATAGACGGATTGATCGATCTCTGCATTCGACCAGCTTTTCTTTATTCGGAACTCACCTGAAACACTTTGAACTCACAACTAAAAATCAGCAAATTAGTAATCTAAGACCTAGATTGACCCAAAGACAAAAACAACTAAGCTAAAACACCAAATTAGTGGGTTTCCTCCCACTGAACGCTTGTTTAACGTCAATAGCTCGACGAACCTACCTCCTAAGCTGGAGCTAGATCAGCACCAAGAGATGCCCCACAGCAATCACCATAATCCGAAATCTTTAGTTATAGAACTTTACTCATCACATCCTTCGCCACATCAATTCCCTTGTCTTTGAGCTCTAAGGTAAAGAAGGCTTTGACGTTTTAGAAAGGTTTTGAAGTACCTTTGCTCTTCACCTTATACTCAATTCCATCCCCAACTAGTGTTTGAGGAATCAAAGTCACTTAAGGATCCTTTTTGATCTTCTTTAAGTTCACCTTTTCCTTGGTTTTGACCTTTGAGATTGCACTCTTTATTGGAACATGAGAATCTCCAACTATAACTTCATCAGCTACACTCTTAGCACCAGATTCTATATGAGATTCATGCTTCATCTTGACCTCCTTAACCATGTGATTCTAGATGGTCCTTTTGGAGGCACTGCTGGGTAGAAGAACCTTTTCTTCACTTTGGTAAGGGAGATACGCTGATTAGGCATATCAACTACAGCTACTATAGATTCTAGGAAAGGTCTACCTAGAACTAGTGGCCTAACTGAGTCCCCATTCATCTCCAAGATATGGAAATCAACACGAACTAGACATCCTCCAACTTGTACCAGTAGCTTGACTAGTCTTCAGTAAAATTGTCATAACTTTTGATTGATCCAAGGGATTGACCTCAAAAAACTTCTATATGAAAGCTAACTCACGTGGCTATCTTGTGTAAAAACTTCAGATCAATCCATCCATGGGATCATCTTCAAGCATTGGTAAAATTTTGACCCTTTTGTCGGATTATGCATCTACATATGCTAATTTGCATCTATTTTGTGCACAAATCCATCTTTTTGCTCCAGAACGTCCCAAATACCTAAAAATCGGAAAATATGCCAAAACTACGAGGAAAACACTCGAATAATGCTAAATAGCAAGTATAAATACCCACTAGGAAGCATTAAAATCGAGTGATATCACTATCCTATGTGGTCTTTCAGAAGTATTCCGAATTTAGTGTGTTCATTTCGTTGATCAGGATTGATGCAATTTGATGCTTGGATTGACGGTTTTGAGACATTAATTTCATCTTGACAGTTTTTGACCCCAACAGTTATCCCCCCCAGCTCGAAAGAATCATTAGAATGCTCTTGTGAATTGTTGAGTTAGGCAAGTTTGGAGTTAGGCAAAATTAATGGCTCAAAAGTCCGAAGATGAATAGTAAAAACATTGTCTATAAATTTGTGAAGTTACCTTTTTAAACTTCACTCATCCACTTTTTAAGAAATTCTCAAAAGTAGAATCTCCTTATTCTCTCACAACATTTATTGTTTTTCCCATTTTCATTATGAATTTGAATCTAGGAGTTGCCACAAATGCGCTATCGTTGATATTTAGTCTCGACAGCTTCTGGGTTTGGGGCAGAAACGTGGTGTCGAATGTCAAGTTTTGGACGCTCAGTAAACCCAGAGGAGGCAAAGGCGTATTGGTGCGAATCATGCGGCCTAGAGGCTCCGCCACCCGAGTCATGGTGTCCGACGAGACCTAAATTTGGCAGAAATGCTAATAGTCCTAGCGACTACCAAGACTCCTTTATTTCTATTATCTAAGAATTCTGCTGAGTTCCGAACAATGTGGTGTTTCGCCTTCTAAAGCACAAAGAAAAAGCTTGCGCCCCGCCTCGTGGTTGGTTCACTTGCTACAAGGTGCACCTCCTATACTGCCAGTTATGGTTTCTCATTCCCGGAGTTGTAGTTGAATTTTTGAGTCGATACAACTTGTCCATCGGCCAGATTATATGCATCGCCTTCAACACCTCGTATGCATTCTACTCTTGAGCTATGAGCAAGGGATGAGTTTATATGCTAATTATTTAACAGTGTTTCTTCATTCGAGGGGTCTGATTAATTCAATCCAGTACTACTTGGTGTCGCAGAAGAATATGTCGATCGTCCAATCTTTGAAGTTCCATCTTCATGATTGGAAGAAGCACTATTTTTTTGTTCAGATTGATGGCGCCTCCGTTGAAGAGAGTTACATTTCATTTTTTAAACGGAAATGGGGTCCACTGGCAACTGTGGTTGGATATTTGAGTTGCTTTTGCTCAATCGATGCCCAACGCGTGTATTTGTGTTGTGCAGTTTTCGATCCTCTTCCACCATTTCTGCAGGATTTGCATATTATTCGGGACATTCTTAGGGGTGGGCGGTACACTTCACTGGGGTCATATTTTTCCACAATGAGTTTGGAATGTTGTTTCTGATCATAACGCCCGAACTCCTCTCGAAGTTTTCAAAGAGGAGGAAAAACCAGTGATGGAGGGCTTTATTCAGTACGAGATGCCTTCCAGTAGGGATATGGAGAGATCTCCGAGGAATGAGGGTGATAGCTTTGGTGTGGGTAGCTCTGCCCAAGTCGGGGAAGAGTTGATTCCCGAGGTCTGTTTAAACAACTTCAAATGTTCAGAGTCATATATTGATTATATCGCTCGGGACTAATTTCTTCGACTTTTCTGATGACGTGCCAACACAATCTCATGTTGCATAAAGCGTAGTGAGATCAAAGGAGTACATTGAGGCTTTGCACCGGACAATGGGGGTTAGTTTTTACTTATACGATTTGTTTTTATGGACTTTCTTGCTAAACCTTTGTGGGCATTCTGTTAGGGGCTCCATGCATTGGACAAGACTCTCACGACACGTGAGTGGGAAGCGCAAACGGCCCAGTTGAAAGCTAAGAGACTCAAAGAGGAGAACTCTTGGTTGAGGGCAGAAATGGGAGAAATGGAGCGGAGGCAAGCATCTAAGGTTCACCGCGCGATTAGGCAAGGCAAGGGTGAGGTTGTCTTGATCATGGCGGATCACTCAACTCATTTTGAGGGCTGATTTTAGTGATTGGAGCAGACACACTAGATCGTTGGATATTGGTGCGAGTGTCAAGGTTCTGTGGGTGCCTTGTATTAGAGTACGCAATCCAAGTTTTAGTATGGCGTCGAGAAGAAGAAGATGTCTAGATTTTTGGACAAGAACAAAGACATGACATCTTTAATCCCTCCTATTGAAATGGAGGTTAGAGATCGCTGGGCCTCGATCCCTCTTTCTCCTCATTCAGAGGATGTCAAAACTGCAGCCTATGGTGAAGAAGAGGCAGTGAATCAGGACTCGAGACGGTTTGGTGCATCGTGCTCTGGTTATTATGATCCCGGTCGGTGTTCAGCATGGATTTGTGTAAGGGAGTGTGTTCCCTGTCTAGATCAAGATTTTGGCTTAGTGTGGCTGCTTTAGATTTTGATTTTGGCTAGATGTGGCTGTTTTTAGTAGCATCGGCCGCATGTGGCTTCGAAAACTTTTTGTAAATTGTGTTTATATGAATGTATAGTTTAGTTGTTGAGAAACAAAATTATGAGTAGTGAATTCGTATTTTGTTCTCCGATTTATCGCTACGTGTAGCTTATCCATTTCAGATGCGAGTTATTTCAAAAAATCTAATTTTCGAGTTATGTGGATTTACGTGTTTGAGCGAGAAGACAAGTTTAAGGATCTCATATCACTTTTTGATACTATGTCTAGAGATGTTAGAGACTAGTGTGCTAGGTTTAGGGCAATACCTAGGCTTACTCTCGGTTTTAAGGGGTGCGGTGACTATTCCGGCTTATGTATCTTGTTTACGATTCCAACCTGTTTATGTACGGATATTGGAATCTGCGATAGACTCGCATCAATCGGGAACCGAGCATCTCTCTGAAGAAAAATTTTGGTTTTTATAGAACTTTATCCTTGTATCGGAAGTATGAGAATCGATCTTAGGTGACTAGTTTGTCTGTCGAGGCCAGTTGACGGCTTTGATTCAGGAGCAAATGTCTGCTCGTTTTGGTTTCAGAGTCTGTGTAGACTGTATTCGTACAAGTTCGGAAGTGTGTTTTCAGAAGTTCGTGACGTCTTGGTTTTTCCAAAAGTTCTTTTTCCATTAGAAGGTTTTGCATTTTGGAATGTGTTCGAGAAGTACTCTTGCGATTCGTCGAAGGGCATGCTTGTCCAACAAGGAAAGTGTTTGAGTTTTTGTTAGGAGAAGTGTTCGTATGACTTTCGTTTACGGGTTATACTATGGTTTTTGTTGTTACTTAGGCATTTTTTGAGCGGAGTCGAATACATTTAAGATCTAAAAAGCTAATGGAAATTTCTTAGTAAGAATGCGTTTTTCTTATTGTGGAAAAGTGTCAAAAATATCGAGTACACGAATGCGGATATTTTGAAATATGGGAGTATACGAGTATACGTATACGAACCTACTCCCCCCCCTTTATAGAGGGGGACAGCTGCACTTTTCTTGCGAAAAGTTGCCTACGTACNAATATTTTGAAATATGGGAGTATACGAGTATACGTATACGAACCTACTCCCCCCCCCTTTATAGAGGGGGACAGCTGCACTTTTCTTGCGAAAAGTTGCCTACGTACCCCTTTTGGGGATCAAACCGCCTTGTAGTTCAGTTTGTTGCTGTGAGGTTGATTACTCGTTTGTCAATGTTGCGTTGTCTATTTTGGCCGCGGTGGCTACAGTTGGGTCGATGACTTTTTCAGGCACTCGATGCGCCGCTCTGTCTAGGATGATGGGCTCGGAGGCGTGGTTGCCTTTGTCAAGTTGAGCCGTTTCTTGAGTTGATGAATCTGGTTTGTCTTTTTCTGAAGCGTTTTCAGCTTTGTCCAAAGAGATTTTGGTCAGCGAATGAGTTTCCTTTGCTCGTTTGGGTCCGATTGCTAGTGTTGTTGTAACCCATCTTATGTGCCTGATCGGGGACCCTAAGGTGCGTTGTTACTCGGCGGCGCCTGGTTGGACCTAGGTGGTCGGCTAGTTTCTTTGATGAGGTCGCTTATGCTGGATATTTCTGGCATTCCCCCGCAAATAGTTTTTCTGTTAATCTTTCTCCGAGAACTTTTCAATTCGACGTGTAGTGACCCTTCGTTTAGTGGAACTTGCAAAAGGTGTTTTCATCGTAAGAGACGTTTAAAGTCCAGGTGTTTCTTGACGATCTTACACGTTCGGATGACGGGTTGATGGCATAGTTATGCGCTCCTTGAAGGTCTTCTCCCTCGTGATAGACGTACTTATGCTTGAGTGATAGGAATTCGATCTCATCTTCGATGGTGATAAAATCTGTGGTCTTGAGAAGAGAGTCATGGATCGAACGTTGTTTCTCGAGGGCTATCCACTTTCTAAACTTTGATTTGTACCAGAGAGTTTTTCTGAGCGCATCTACGACTACCTTATCATTTATCCCGACGACTCTTGATATCACGACCTTGAATCGTTTGATGAAATCTTGAAGAGATTCATTTTCCCTTTGAGCCATGCTCTAACGGTCGACATCCGAAGTTTCCTCATCCATAAACATGGAATACTGTTTGAGGAATTCTACAGAGAGATGTCGGAAGTTCTCGATGGAGTTGCATTTCAGCCGAGAAAACCATTCAAGAGCTGCTCCCTGGACTTTGCCATCGCGATTTGAAAGGTTTGCAACTGTGCTTTCGGATCAGTGGTTCCATCGTACATAGGGATTTTAATTTTACCGGGGTTGGAGATTCGAACCTTAGTGATATGTATCGTAAGCGGCGTTTTATGGGCTTCTTCAATGATTCGGTTGATCGCTGGTGCTGTGCTGGTAGAATGATGAATCTGTGACTTTATCGCCTGGACTTCTGCAGCGGTTTTTGGGATGTAATCGTGAAGATCGTTAATTTCGTTGAAGTAATTGTGATTGGCTTCTAGAAGTTATCGGAGTTTATCACGGATGTTCTGAAGCCTACTTCTCGGCCAATTTTTCTTGTTCTACCCAAAACAAATTCTCTTCTTCCTCTTTCATGGGCTTGTCGAACTAACGATCTTTAATGGCCGAGCGTTTGCTTCTTCTTCTTTGGTGCACGTCTACCTCCTCATTCGAAGAGTCGGACTGATCGCTAGATTCAAAGTTAAGTCGCTCAGTCTCATTCTCTTCCTTTTCCCCGTCTAGCTGCAGAATATTGTTGGTGGGTTTTAGTGTCACATCAGGACTTGTCTCGTCCTGAATTTGTCTTGACGAGTCCTTTTGCGCGTTTTACCTCTTGTCGAGCGGAGTCGCAGAATTGAGCCTTCTTCCGTGGAGTTTGGTAATTTCGCATGGCAAGATGGTTATGGTTCTCACAATTAGGGTTTCGACCTGTTTTTCGAGAGAGCTTGTTATCTTATCATGTTCTTTCGACTTCTTTTCGAGAGTCGAGAATATCTTCTTAATAGCATCGAACGTTGCAGTGTTTGCGTCAGCGTTGGCTGCATTGATGTTCGCTGACGGAGTTTTCTCAACGTTATCATTCGGTGGAAGACCGTCACGAGCTGGTTGGTCATTTTGACTTTCAGCAACCATGTTTGAACGTGTTGTTTGATGTAAAAGAAATCTATGTGCCCCTTCTAGCGCCAAAATGTGGGAACCGAAATTCGCATTGTCGATTTCCGTTAGTTACGGAAAATCACAGAGAACTCAAAATTTTTAGAGATCCTGAATTTCTATTAGTCAAATACGAACAAGAACAGACTACAAAAATAAGCAATAGTATGAGATTTAAAGAATACGAAAGAGGGAGAAAGAAGTCGTATTTTGAATTTTGTGAACGTGTTATAATCAGGAAATATCCTCGGCCGTAAGAACTCTCGGCGAGTATCCTAGATCTAACAATGAAGACTAATAACCTAATTGAGTCGTACCTCGTTAAGAACGTAAAAACCGTCAAAGCCGTAAGTATTTATGTGTGGAGAGTTGAGCGTCAATTGAACGTGTCTATGACCTTTCTCTTCGTCTCTTATATAGGCTTCAGGGTTTCTCCATCTTCCTTTTTTTCTTTTGTTCCTCGTCAAACATTGATATTCATTATGTTCATCTCGATTCTGATACTGGACGTAAGCGGATTATCTTGCCTCATTAAAAATTTAGTGAAAAGAAAACCCGATGGAAAAAAAACTTTTTCGACTAAGGACAAAAGAGTGCAGAGACAATCGCTTAGCGATTCTATGACCGTTGCTCGACTTTTCCTAAAAATATCCTCTATAGTCTTTCGGAAGTATCGCGAAATTATCGTATTACGTGATTAAAGTTCATACGAGGGAATTTTACGATTCTTTCGCAACATGTAATGACTAAGCGTATAGATATGATTAATTCGGTGTTCAAGTTAACTGTTACCATCTATACAATTGATTCAAATTTTATACGAAAGGAATGAGTTTTACAGTTTTTATCGTAGAATTCCCACAAAAAATCTAAACAATACGATACAATAGATGACTTGTCTGAGACATGGTCAACTCGCCCATGGGCAAGTACAATGTGTAAATGTGTGAGATTCTGCTTGCCCATGGGCGTGTAGAATGTGTGAGATTCTACTCATTCGTAAACTACTAATTCGGAGATAACACGTTTTTCTGAAAATTGTGATTGTTTCTTTTCCAAAACATATCCCTTGGGATCTTTGGCATTTCACGGCTTGGTTGGTTCGTCCAGTTGATTGGGGTACGATGGCTACAAGGCTAGGTTTTTCAGATTAAATGATTAACATTTATATGATAGTTTTTGAGACATCAATTTCTCCGTGACCGTTTTTGATCCCAACATTGTCCTCTTGCACATAAGCCTTTATTAGAAGTAATTCCAACTCTTGAAAGTACTCCTCAAAACTTTTGTTACCTTGTACAAGTCTCCTCAGTTTCTGGTGCAGTTCACTATGGTGATGACTTTGTACAAACTTCTTTCTCATAATGGCTTTTAATTTAGTCCAAGTCTCAAATGGATATTCACCATTTCTTATCCTATATGTCACCAGTTGATCCCACCAACTCAAATCATAGTCATGGAATCTGTTGCTACCACTCTTACATTATTGATCTCATTGTAATATTGGCAATCAAACACCAGCTCTATACATGATTCCCTCAAAATGGTTATGACTTTGATGCCTTTCTTCTATTTCACGTCTCTTTCTTTTTTTGTTGCCTTGAGAAGTAACGCTTCTTTCCTTATAGTAATTATAAGTATCCTCATCTCTAGGCTGTTGGTTGTGCATTCTAGGTTTCCATTTTGGCTTATTATGTTCAGATTCTTGGCCAAACATTTTATGATGCTCCTGATGCATTTTATTCATTCGTGTATCTAGTTGTACATTCAACTGTTCTCTCATTATATTCCTCGAGATGGTTATCAAAGCTTCCAGCCTTGAATACACTCGTCAGACTTTGTATCTTGCACAAATAACAAACAATTAACTAGCACTGATTTCTCACAAGTTAATTCAAGTCATAATGTTATGGGACTATAACGAATTTCTTTAGTTCAATAAATGTTAATGTATCATAGAACATATCAACTTATGTTTACAAAAGAGTTATATTATTTCTAAACAACACAAGAAAAAAAATTCAGCACAATTCTGCAACAAAACAGATTTTTAGATAAATCGAGCAAAATGCTAACAGTTAAATTTGTTTTCTTTCAACAACAGATTAATATCTAGTGACTTAGGAACTTGAAAGATATTACACACTTTCAAGGATCCAAAATTTAGAACTGGTTCAAAAAAGATTGGATGAATTTCTAAAGTGTTTTAGAACCAGAATATAAAGAGAGTAAAATAGTTTATGCACGAAAGCGAGATTAAAACATTAAAGTTCGTCTATATTGCATGTAAGAGAGAGAAGACCACTCCATTAAATGATGTCCAAGCATTATCTACAAATTTTGAACCTTCCTTGACTTTGCATGAGTTTAAACTGATTTTAAACACTCTAAATAAGTTTCTTTAGACTTGTATAAGTGTTAAGCCTTACTCCTCTTTCATTGCACTTTGTTTGATCAACTAATGGATAATTATGTAGTGATCCACATGTCTCACTGAAAAATTACTTTGTAAAACCCATTGGGGAAAAACAAAAACAGAGAAAAAATTGCAAATGGATGCACTAACACATTTGTTGATCAACTTCAGCTGGAATGAAATTGATAGTTAATTGTATTCCATTCTAGCCAAATCAATGGATTATACCAAGACTAATTTATCAGCAACTCCATAGCTCATGCAACTTTTTGTACTTAATCTTGTCATTGGTCCAACTTGAATTTCAATGCTTCCTCGAATACAAGTCCAGGTTCAACTCCTTATTCATCTCCTTATGCATTGCTTTCTAGGATAACATCACAGAACATGTTAAAAAATTATACTCTTAAGAGAAACCAATGTTAAGAAATTAGTTTATATGTTATAAAATGTATTAAGTGATGTTCGATATAAACTTTTAAAATATTTATGCAAACCCAATTTTGAACTAAATATAAAATAATTAATGTGACATTTTTAGTATATATATTTAAGAGTAGTCTCAATTCAATCACAAAAAATTAGACAAATTGTGAGTACATTTAAAGGCACATTTATTATTTAAAAGGTAGCACAAATCAGTCTTAAATTTTGAGACTAATTTGTGACTGCGCATGTATTTGTTGTTTAAGCTTTATATAGTCACAAATCGGTCTTAAATTTTGCCTATGTATTGAGTTTAACTTAGTTGTTGTGACTAAAATACAATTAATTTGTAAATATTTTGCTACTACTCTTATTATCCTTACTAAAATAAAATTTAGAACCCCTAAATAAACATTTATAAGAATATTATTTCAAATATACATAAAGTATATACACATTACTTCAAAGTAACAAATTTGCAAACCCACAAAAAGTTTCAATACTATAAATCATATATACATTTATATAATATATAATATATATATATATATATGCTCTTAATGATATCATGTATAACATGTTAAACACTTATGCTCTTAAAACAAACAAATGTTAAGAAATTAGTTTATATGTTAAAAAATGTAATAGGTGATGTTTGATATATAACTTCCAAAAATATTTATGAAAACAAAATTTTGAACTAAATATGACCTAATTATTGCGACAATTTTATTATATTTTTTAAGAGTAGTTGATAGTAGGAATTTTCCAAGTTAATGAACG
>OVBE01005805.1:0-21024 GCA_900406425.1 Iberis pinnata
CCTTACGTTTTCCGGAAACCTATAACCACATGAAATATTTGTACAAATAAATCTATACTATGAATATTATAAATCCGTAAGAAACTTTAAAATAATGTCACTAGCCGGTGTTGTTTGTTCTTCGTCCGGCTAGTCATCTTCAGTAACAATACATTTAGCTTTTTCAAAAGATGGTCGATACATTTTATGTATTACAAATACATTAAACGGTAGAAAAGTATATTAGAAAATACGGTCATCAAAATCATAGAACAATAAAGAAAATACATATAACTGAAATTTAAACAAACGTTCAAAAGCTTTTATCGTAAATTATTTTATTGAAAGGTCTCGAGTAGATGAATTGGAATGGTAGCTATAATACTATATTTATAGTGATAAGATATTAGGGTTTCGAAGATATTTTCTTTCAAATGTTTTTATATGAAAAAAATATCTAACTACCTTAATAGGCAACAAACAAAATATTAGGAAAACATAAATATCTACAATCAATAATTGCTCGATCTATAACGTTAACCATTCGATTTATATTCAATCTAAATTATTAACTCCGCCGAATTAGTATCGGTTTAGCTTAGATACATTGTAATTTTTTTGAAACGATCAAATGGTGATTCGAACTCAACAATTACTTTCTTTTAAAATTCGGGTCACACCCGAACCGGTTTGAGATCCGTGCGTTTTATCGAAATTATTTGAATGAACTATATCGAAAAAACTTAAATGGTGAATCGAACTCGAGACCTCTCAAAGTTTTTCTTAAAAAAAACAGGTCAGACCCGAATCCAACCAAGATCCGCGCGTTTTCATAATATGCGTGGACGAAAATACCCTTCACGACTTTTTTGTTTGAACTAAATCTCGAAAAAATCCAGTGGCATATCTTGTAATATGCCACGGAAACCAAAGGTTCTTTTCAAAATTGTCAGCGAATATAATAGTATAGATTAGACACGGAAAATCAATCTTGTTCTTAGAATATTCCGTATATGAGAGGTATTTAATGAAAATTCCAAGAAACTTAATCATAAATTAATAATGGATAGTCTGTGGATATAGTTGATTAGGGTGTTTAATGAACTTATGAGCCTATTTTATTGCATGTAAAATAAGATGGATAAATGACAATTGATCATTGACTTTGATTGGTTTATGTTAGTCTTGCTTAGTTCTCTAGTTTAGTATTTGAGTTGCTATTAGCATTTAGAACTTTGTCAAATGATTTCTTGACTTTACAATTTCCAGTTTATTATCCTTTTGCATATGTCTTTGTTTTGATTGAATAGTGGATCAATTTCTAGATTTAGATTCCGTTAATGCAAAAGTGATGATGCTTTATGATTGTTCATTGCTAGACCTTCCAATTAGGAGTACTTAATGCATGTCTTGATTTGAAAACTTGAGTCTTAGATCATTAGGAAATTTATTTTTTGTGCAACTATCATTAAGAAATTTACTGCCTAAAAGTTGCTTGTGAACTTTGCTAAAACTGAGTTTGATTTGAGCTTCAACATTTTTGGTGAGAAAACACGATTAGAAGTTTTTTCGAGAAAAAATAATTCGACGTCTTTGGGGGAAAACATGATTCATCGTTGTTTATGGATACACGAGATACAAAGTGTTTTGGCAAGAAAACAAGATTCTTTGTTTTTGATGGGAAACTATGATTATGCATTTTTGGCGAAAATGATATTCAGCGTTTTGGTGTAAAAATGTGATTCGACATTTTTGGCAGAAAAAAATATTTGCGTTTTTGCCAAAAATAACGAGATTCTGCTTTTTCAGCAAGAAAACACGAGTCAATATTTTTCGCAAAAAAAAAAAACAAGATTATGTGTTTTGAACGAGAAAACGTGTTTTTGGTTGGAAAACGATATTCAATGTTTTTGTGGGAAAATAATATTTCGGCGTTTTTGGCGAAAAAATGATATTCAGCGTTTTGGCATGAAAAATTTTTGGCGAGAAAAATGAGATTTTACATCTTTGGGGAGAAAACATGAGTCAAGATTTTTGGCAAAAAATATTTAATATTTTTCACGGGAAAATAAAATTCAGCGTTTTTTTTCCTTAAACACATAATTCTACATTCTTGGTGTGAAAATGCGATTCTGTGTTTTTTGTGAGAAAATGCGATTCAACGTTTTTGGAGAAAAAACACGATTCTAAAACAATATAGTAATTTACTAAAACAAAATAAAAATAGGTTATAAATTAATTTTATTATAAGTTCACTTAGTTTTTATTAAAAAAGAATAAGTGGAAGAAGTTCACAAGAAGAAAAAAAATCATTAGAGTTGACAAAAAAATCATAAGATACCAAAATCCTATAGCGTAAAATCATTTGGGACTAAGGGTAGAAAAATATGACCACTTTGTACCCTATTATTTTGCATAGAAAACGAGCAGGTTATGGGCTCCAAGTTTTTACAGAATTTAAGGTACTTTTCTTGTGTTTTATCCATTTTTAACGTCCCTACAATTGACTATGACCCCTTACTCGGTAAAATATAACACAATTTGCAGTTTTGATCAGTAAATTTCTATTTTATTGTAGAGAGATTGTAGCTCTCACTCAAAATCATCTCTAGCATTGCACATTTTTGGTTAGGTAATTTTACACTTCTCACTGTAGGTGTCTCAAGGCTATCGATACCATGTGTGCAGGCTTCCTCTAATCCCGACCCTAATTTAAATTCAAAAAGAGCCAAAATGTCTGCTTACCAAAAGAAAAGGCGGGTTCGGTTTCAAACCATTAAAGAAGATTAATGTTGACTATGATTAGGTGAATTATATCCTTAGCCTTTTCACTCTGGGTAAATTGGGTTGAGAAGTACATAATAAGAGGGTTCTTTTTGGTCCGCAAAGTCAACCATGGCTCTTAGATCAGACACAAGCTACTGAAAAGAAAGAGGCAAAATATCGCGGTGGAAAGATTAGTTGTTACTCAAAAATAGTGGAAACTACTTCAGATACAAACCATAAGTTATACAAAGCTTTCATTGAGAGTGACAATCAAAAAGTGATATAGTGGTAATATGAAAGCTAAAGTGAAGTGATTGTTCTCAATGATATACCATTTCATTTGTTGAATCAGAATGCTTCAAATGAATGTGCTTCAATCTATAACCTCTTTACATGATTTTTTCAGACCTATCTAAAGACATTTATGCCATGTATATGTAACAATTCTCTTAAGAAATAATTCATTCTACATCATATAGTTATATAGTTGCAACAGCTCACTGAATTGATGAAAACTGGCAACCATAGAAGAGGGTCATTAGTTTTAGGTAGGCCTGAGCATTTCGGGTCGGGTTACCCGAACCGCCATGTACCCGACCTATATTTACGAGTAAGGATTGGGTACGGGTAATAATAATTATCCATTTGGGTCAAGAAAAAAAATTTAAATGGGTAAGGGTTGGGTAAGGATCGGGTAAGGGTAATTATTTGGGTAATTATCCGTTTACATACCTAAAATTATAAAATTATTTTTAAACTTAACTATAATGATAATAACTTCCTAAATAAATATAAACGTTGTGTTATAATAAATATTTGATTTAATAAACGTTACAAAAAATTATATTATTGGTTATTTTTGTCATATTTTCGATTTTGCTACTATGTTATTCACTTTGCTAAACTTTTTTCTTATAAAAGATATAATATTATAATCAATCATTATAATATTTTCAAATTCTGATACACATAGTCACATATTAGTCAATTTTATATAATATGTTACGAGTTCGGGTATTAAATAGGTATTGATTTTAACTACCCGAACTGATCCTTACTCGAACCGTGTCCGCCATTATCCGACCCTAATTTTACGGGTATGCTTTGTTTATTAGTTTTCCATATTCAAACTACCTGTATCCGATCCCTACCCGTTATTACCGAACCCGTTACCCGAAATGCCCAGGCCTAGTTCTAGGAGATAGTATTACATAAAAAAATTCGGAATGTTTAGAAGAATACGGAAGTGAAAAGCTCTTCACAATTACATTTGATAATGCCAAGGTAAAAATATATTTATAGTGTTGTTTAAGGAAGGTTTAAGGATAAAGAGAAAATATGCATTCTAAGATGGTACTTTTACGATTGTGCCTCGATGTAAGGTAATATATTAAATACTAGGTAGTGACCCGTGCAATGCGCGGGGAAAATAAAATATTTTTTCAATAATCTTATAAATGTAAATACAAATATTTTTTAATGTATAATTTGACATATTAATTTGCTAAATTTATATTTGATAAAAAAAATTTGTTTGTTATTTAAAGTTTTTAAAGGCATAATAATTTTTTAATAAAGATTTGTCACCAAAATATGTAATTGATTTTAAATATTAAATTTTATAAAATATTATAACTATATAGTTTACATTTTATTTTATTTTAATTAAAGTATATTTTTATTTAATTATAAATATCTAGTATATAATTTGTTTAAAAAATTTTGTATTTGTATTTATTATATATATACATATGTTTAAAAACCAAAAGATTTGGTTTTATAATAATATGATTGAAAATGTATTAATAATTAAAATTAAAATTTTGTTTACTAAAAATGCCAAAATATTAAAACAATTTAGTTTCAAAACTTTATTTGTCAAATGCCAAATAAGCTCAATCGTAATGTTGAAACGAATAAAAAAAAATTATTCGTGAAAGCCCAATAAACCCAATAATACCCAACAATGTATTTTTTTCCTAGAGTCATAACTTAACACGAAATTTTTTTTCCTAAAACTCTCTCAATCGATTAAACTTCCATAAATGGCGATTTTAAGACTATCTTCAACTTTCAAGCATGAAAATATTCAACGATTCAGCAAAGTAAAGGTTAGATCCCTATCAAATCTGGATTTCTATTATTGATTTCTTCAACACAATTTTTTTCTGTTTTTTCGTATGTGTAGGTTCTTCTTATTTTGGAGTGAATCTACGAATCTCGAAGATCAGAATGCAAAAACAAAACACAATAAGATGAGATCTAACTTTTTTAGATCATTCGATCGGTATTTGTAAACTCAGAATCTCATTTTTTATTTTTTGTAATTTTTACATATTCAAGATGTAAATAGCTTTAACAAAAATAAAATATGGTAAGAAATCTTTTGATCTGAAATTTTGATATTACAAATACTTAATAAGTAAAATTTTTTTCCTAATTTCATATAAAATCATATTATTACGTTTAATATGAAAAAACATATTTTAAAAATATGATAAATAATTATCAAAAAATAAAACGTCGATAGTCTTATAAAATATAAAATCCCCAAAAATCGTTGTATTTATTATCTAATAACTTAATATAGTTTTATATATTAGACATTTGTTTCTCACTTAAATATTGATGGTTTATTTATTATTTTAACAAATTTATAAGCTTTTATATCTGTTTTTGTTTTTTCCGATTATAGTTATATATTTTAACAGATAAGATTAATATTTAAACAATATGTTTATATTATTAATACTTATTTATTATTTTGAAATATATATATATATATATATATATATAGATAGATGAAATGTTTAATTACAATTGACAAATATTAGAGAAAACAATACTAGAGGGAGTTTGAAAAAATCAGGAAGCTTTTTAGGTATGTAGTGTGTACATGGGTGCCTCGTTAAAAGCCAATACAAGAAAACCTTGTGGGACAAAATTAGTATTGGGAAAAAGAGTACAACCACCTATAAGCCAAGAAGATGCGGCATTAGATAAAAGCCAAGTCTGTGATAGATGAATCATGGTTGTTATGGGTGGAGTGATTCCCATCGGAGACCTAGGCGGGTGTGAAGCGAGTCTGTATTTGCTTGTAGGGTGTTATTGCGGTTGCGGAGAGTGTGGATGATACTCGTCTGGATGTGCAGGTGGGGATGTTGTGGATTCCTGTGTCGACGACAATTTCATTCGCGCCAGATATGATAGAACGTAGCTTGGAAGCACATTCTGAGTAACACTCGGTCATCCGTGGGCATCGAAGGATGCCGGAAAGCTGGTGATGAAACAAGCCTGTCGTGAGGTCCGACCAAACGGTGAAGGAGTAAGAGCACGCGAAAAAAGGTGATCACGGGTTACGTCTTGCTCCCAGCAGAAGATGCACGGTTGCACTATTCCCCAAGGACGCATCCGATGTCCGGTTTGCAACATGTCCAATAAAGCAAGCCAAGCTATGAAAACAAACCGAAGTACATATAATGTAAACCAAATTGTTGAAAACCAAGGTTTTTTAGGGTACGAGGGACTCAGCCGTGTCCATGTATGCCAGGATGAGAAGGTGGCCTTGATGTTTTCCTGTCCGTGTTTCCAAAGAGCCTTGTCAAGACCATCATGTTGGTCTGGGAGGGGGAGAGTGAGAAGCCGGTCGTGGAGTTGTCGAAAGGCTTCTACTCGCGGTCGTCAAATGCCCCCACTCAAGTATATTTGCTGCTGTTGCAACACAAGTCGCTAAATCCCCAACTCTCTAATACCACACGCACCTGCAATATCATACAACGGCCTAAAGAGGTCCAATTCTCGAACCAAAAAGAAGTATGAATACCGTTACCAATGTTGAAATATATTAATAGGTTATGTGACAAAACGATAACTTAAATAAAAAGTTAATTCATTTGTAACATCTTTACTCTAAAATTATAAAAATAAATTAAAAATATTTAATTATATAAGCATTTACATATATTTTTATTATTAAAGTCCAAATCCAAATCTAAAATAATTGAAAATCGTTTAACATATATAAACATTTATATATGTTAAAAAGGCTCAAACCCAAATACTAAATAATTTACAATCAATATGTATACAAAGCCCAATTAAGCCCATTCGCTAATCATTTAGCTTTGCAAAATATTTTCTAATTGTCTTAAACCGACAAAAAATTCATCTATTAAACAAAAAACTCTTCGTTTCCTTTCTTCTTGTTTGACGGTCTAGAGACACCGATGTTGATAAGAGTATTACGTGTTTAGAACAATCAAATGGCGATAAGTTCTGCTATATTCTCAAAACTCAAAACGATTAGAATAAAATAAGGTAAAATGTCTTCGTCTCTACTTTTTGTTTTAAACGATTCGGTTTAACACTTGTAGAATTTTATCTTAACTTCTGTTTCTTTTTTTTTCTCTTCGTTACGGAAAATCGGAGGTGGATCTACAGTTTTTTCATAACATGAACACAAATAAAAAGAAAAATAAGGTAATATTCATAATCTTTTAGTTATTAAAGCAAGATCTTGAATTATATATATATATATATTATTTTATCTTTTTTTATGTTTGCATGTGATGATTTCTACGATACCGTGAGTTTATACAACCAAAAAACGGAACAACATAAAGGCATTTGAAGTACAGAAATTAGTTGATATAGATCAATTAACAAACTATTTCGATCTCAAGTTGAAACCGTTTAAATACCAAAAACAATAATACTAACAACATTTTTTTCTCTAAATTTTCAGATGCAATAAGATCTAATTGTATAGAAATCGAGAAAATGTAAGATTGTTTTGTTTATATGATGAATCCGTTGTCAGATAATTTTGGTTAAGATCATTGATGAAAAAAAACTGAATTTTTGTTTATGTTTTTATACATGATTTGAATCGGTTGTACATGGAATTTTAATCGGTTCATTCAACACATAAACGAAAAAAACATTAAGGTATGTATAGCTTAAGAATAATTTTGTATATAGATTAAATCTTTACTTCGATTTATTATTGAAAAATATTTTTATTTTCTAAATTTTACAGTTGAAATCATAATCAAGAACCACAACCATTATGCTAAGTTTAATCTGACATTATTTTAAAACGTAAGGATTATTAAATTTTAATAATTGTAAAAATATTTTAAATTACTTTCATTTTAAAACAATATATATTATATAAACGATTAATATATGAATGTAGACCTTTAAGATTAGATAACATCATAATATAGACCTTTAAAATTAGATAACATCATAATATACAAAAATTTAATAATTAATGATATAAAAATATATTATCCATTCGACCCAAATATGATATACTATTTTTTAAATTTACAAAAGCCCAATAGGAAATAATAATTAGTGACTAAAATCGAACTTGTTAATTAAAAAAGTCCATCAATGTTAAAATTATTTAAACCATTTAACCAATCCTAAAAAGAAGTAACGGTTTTATTAAAAAACCAAATAACATAGATATAAATTCTAATTATATATGCATATTACTTAATACAAAAATAATTATCTTTATAATAAGTTTTAAAAAAAGTTTCGTAAATATTTATTATTGATTTGACACATAACTACAAACCAATTATATTAAATAATTATTTATATATTAACATGATAAAATGGAATCTCATTTAATAATAAAACTTGACATATAACAACCACTTCTCATATATTAAATGAGTTAGTAACATTATAAATAACCACCTCCTATCTAAACCTAATACAACACCAAATTCTCCACTTTGAAAAAATTAAAACTAAAACATTATCCTTCTCTTTCACATTAACCTACAACATGAATCCCAGAGAACATTGTCAACCGAGTGAACCGATATCAACACTCTATAGGCATAAGTATGGGAAAACTCACAACTGGAATCCAATACAGAGCGGCCATCTTAACCATCCAACAACAAGCAAAATTCAAAGAAGAACGATACAATAAACAACTAAAAGTTGCTAAGATAGACGAGGCGTTATCTATTTTAAAAAAGATTAAAACAAAACAAAATTTTAACCTGAAAGAAGAAATTAAGAAAGTCGAAGCCGAAAAAAATCTAGCAGTACCGCTGTCCTCTACACATTTGTTCTCGATGTCAAATTAAAACGTGATTTCAAGATAGATTTAGACGATTAGAAACCTATGATGTTTGCGTTTTCCTTTATATGTTTTATATATTTATAGTTATGTTTTTTGTTGTTGTTAGATTTAGTCGGCTAATGGTTATCTATTCTAGTAACAAAAATTACGTTTTTTATCGATAAGAATCTAATTAAGGATTCTTATAATTAAATTTATAATATAATTAAGAAACATTAAAATTCGGGAATACTAAAAAAATAAAATTATGTTAAAATTTATTGAATAAATTAGACATTTTAAAAAATTGAATATGATATTTGTCAAATTTTTCTTCATTCGGGTTGTTGCAAATGGAAGGATGTGCTTTATATGGGTTGGTTCTAACAAACTAATAAGTATTACTTTATAAAGCTAATAAACTAACAACAAATAGAAGGTAATATAAATTACCTTTCTACTTTTTAAAAAAAATTAACATAATGCTAAAATTAATTTATAGATAAGTATTTTGAAAACTACTTAACTTGAATTCTCTGAACGTTTTCTCATACGTGTCTATTTTGTTCCAAATATAGTTATTCGAACACAAAATTATTGAAAACAAACTAAAATGCACAAGATAAATCTAATAAATATAAAACTTAAAAACGTGTCACGTACCTATAGAAGGTTATTTAAATAACCTTTCTTATTAATATGTACAAATTAACATATCTTGATACCAATTATTGTAAAATTATATAAAACTATTGTGTATTGTCGTATATTCTATGTATTTGTTTTCTAAATAGTATAGATTGGGCATAAGTAATTGGGTTAAAATTTAAAGAAGATTACTATCATTAAAAACATTAATTAAAACATAACAATTTTGCCATACATAATTAGGAATTTTAAAACACAAGAAAATCAGAATGCATATAAACCGCCACCAATTTGCTCAATTGCCACATATATCTCATCTCCTTCTTCCATGGATAGCGAAAACAAACATATAAAATATGATTAATTACAAGATTAATATACAAAAATAAATAGATAAAAGATATAGGAGAGTAAAAAACAGATTGAGGAGTTGCATTAGGATTTATACGATTCCCATCGTAAATGAAACGAATAGTGTGATAATCCATGTTTTTTTCACAATAAGAAGTTAGAAGTTTCTTCAATCTTGTATGAATTCCTAAACGATATAAAACTTGTTTTCCCTATAAAAAAAATTATACACAAATTGTTATAATATGTATATATAAAACACTGTTTAAAACATTATTAAGTAGAAAAATGATTGTTTTATAACCTATTGATCCATGACAATGAGAGAGATTTTCTAATTTTGTGTTATTTTGGGTCTTGGACTCCTCAACACACAAGATGAAGCTGTTGTTATGGATGAAATCATTTTCTTTTGATCTAAAACAAACTCTATAGATCTTTTAAAAGAAGTTTACACAAAAACTATTTGATGAAGTTTACACTTATGAAAGTTACACTCCTACCTATTTATAGAAAACAAATTGAAAGACAAGAATTTGAATTTTAAATTCATAACTTACATGTGGTTTAAGTTTCGCTTTGAAAAATGCATTCTTACACAAATATGACTATATATTAGCTTTGTAAAACGCATTCTTACACAAATATGACAATTAAATGTATTGTCAAAAACCGGAGCTTCTAGCTCTTGTGGTAAATGGCTCACAGCTGTGAGTTCCGCTACTTGGGTTTGAATTCCGGCCACCGTCAATTAACATGGGGTGAATTTTGGCGGCCCTCCTGGATATCCTTGGTGACTGTGGACGCTTTGGGTCTAGTCGGAGTCCTTCGGAGTTCCAGATACCAGGATCATAAAAAAATGTATTATCATGATTTTGTACATATTTCCAAGAATTGACACTATTTACTATTGAAAGATGTAACTATTTTTTAAAAAATAAATATTTGCAATGTAAAGTAAGTAATTTTATGTGTTTGTATGATATATATAATCTTGATTGTATGTGGTTTTAAAAATGGTTTTTGGTTATTGTTTATAAAAAAGAACATTTTTTACGAATCAATAATTTTGTAAATGTTGATTCCTAAAACCAAGGAAAACTGGTTTTTGAGAAAAACTATATATTTCTAATGAAAAACTAAAATCTCGTTTTTGTTAAATCTTCTTTGACACTATCTTTACTATTAAAATATGTAACTTTTAAAAAAGAAGAGATTTTAAAATTAAACTAAAAAATGTATGTGTTTGTATGATGTAGATAATATATCTTTACTACTAGTTCATTAATAATAGGACAAACTACTACTTTGCAATAAATATCTAAGATAAAATCATTCTTAGTTTACACAAACTACTACTTTGGTAATTTTACACATAAATTTATATTCATAAGAATCTATAGACATAAACCAAAATTGAATTTTTAAAAGTAACTATACATGAATATAGGTTCAACTGATGATCAACATTATTAATTGGTTAATCAAAAAATTGCAAATATAAGTAAATAAATCTAAGTATAAACAATGTAACCAAATCAAAACAATTAAACAAAATAAACAAAATTTCGATAGTAAAGTATAACCAAAATTATATATCATTCTATTCAATGTAAAAATATAGATGATGCATAAAAATCACACAACTTGCTTGAATTCGGTTACATAAACGTTATGTAGAGCCGGCCACTTCCAATAAGTCACCTTAAAAACCTAATAAAATTTAAAATAATGACCAACTATTTGTTCATCATATTCTTTCGAACATATCAGATAAATTAACTTTTACAAAATAAAGTGATATAAATTACATTCCTCGTTCATATGTCTTCTTTAACATATCATTCTCCTAGATTTTGAAAAAATTCTTTGAAAACCACATTCATTGTTTGCGTTTGTGGTTTGCCATTTTTGTCCACAATCAAAATCTTTAAACCTTTTTTAGAAGTTACCCTAGATAAACCAAGATATATAACCGACCATGAGAGAAAACTGGTCTTAGAAGGAAAAGACCAACTTCCTTTAGTGACTGACTTTGACTTTTATTAAGGAAAAATGTTTGCCAGCTACACAAACTTTTGTGTATTATATGTGTACACATCCCAACTTAGAAAATGTTCTACCAGCATCACCAACTATTGTTTACACATCACCACACATAACCAACTATTGTTTACACATGACCACACATCCAAACATTTAAAATTTATGTTGCAGGGGCAAAAACGCAATTAGTAAAAGAATTGGGGCAAATTTGTTAGGTTAAAAAATTATTAAAAATTATAAACAAATCCTAAAAATTATAAAATATATCTAGAAAACTACAAATATATATAAAAATTTTATAAAAGTTATAAAAAATAGAAAATTATACAAATTTTTAAAAAATTATAATAAAATTATAAAAAATTTATATAAAATAACAAAATTATTAATTTTTTTAAAAAATCATAAAAATTAGAAAAATCATAAAAATTATAAAAAATCATAAAAATTATAAAAATGTATAAAGAATATAGTATGTTTTATAAAAAGTTATAAAATTTATATAAATATAAAATATTATTAAAATGATGAAAAATGAAAAATTATGAAAAATTACTTTTGAATAGTATGTTTTCTATAAAAGAATGAAGTTGTCTAAATATGTAAAGTATGAGAATATCAATATCTTAGACCTAGACTATTGTATATGTATCTTCTTAAACTCACTATATTGAACTAAATTTCATTTTATGTATGTTATAATAGCTTCAAATAATATATATGGAAACCTAAACACACTTTTATAACTTTTTTATAAATTTTTATATTTTCTAATTTTTTTATATATTTTTATAAAATTTTATGTATATTTTCCTAATTTTTTCTAATTTTTAATTTTTTGTTATTTTATATAGTTTTTATAATTTTATTATAAATATTTTATAATTTTTATAATTCTTAATAAATTTTTTATAATTTTTAATAAATTTTTATAATTTTATATATTTTGTAATTTTCTATGATTTTTTAATAATTTTTATAATTTTTAAGATTTTTTATAATTTTTTTATAATTTTTAACGTAACAAACTTGCCCAAATTCTTTTACAAATTGCGTTTTAACTTCTATCAAATGGTTTCCGTCATCAATTTAACGGAAATGTAGCATGCAACCTAAAGTCTGTGTAGCTGGCAAACTTTGGATGTGTGACGATGTATAAACAATAGTTGGTGATGTTGGTAGAATATTTTTTAAGTTGTAATGTGTACACATATAATACATTAAAATCTATGTAGTTGACAAACATTTTTCCTTTTATTAATAGTCATCTTCGGGCAATGGAAATTGTCTTCGACGCATCTTAAATGGTAGTCTCGAATCAGTTGGTGTTATAAGAACTTTAGGAATTAAAACAAGATTACCAACCTTGTCTCTAGTTATGACCATATCTTCTAGAACGTGATTCGCCATTTGAGTTATGTTTAACCTAGTCCCGTTGCACAAATCTCCTTTCGAATCAATATTTCTTAGTAGCATCACTGGAGACCCTATATTGAGACGAATAATATGTCACGGCAATCCAGAAAAATTAATATTGTTTAAAAAATCAAGAGTAAACACAGGATTCTCGATGGCCTTCATATCAAAATTCATCTTACCTTCCATTTTGTCAAACATTAAATCATTGATCATACCCACATCATCATTTCTTGGACATAATATAGCTCTTTCTTGGAAAAACTTTGGATCTTTATACTTTTGAAATACTTCAGGATATCCATAAATTTCTTGGCATATTACTTCCATAGGATCACATGATTTGATAATAAGAAACTTTGATGGTATATCAATAATAGCTTCTCCATCATTAGGTTCTAATAGCTTCCCATCACCAACATCTAGTAGCCAATTTAAAAATTCTTTGATTTCCTTTGCTTCCTCAATGCTCAAATCTTTATTCAAAAGTCACATATTTCTTGTTAGCTTCAAAACTTTGCAATGTTTCCATAAGTGCGAAGCATTTAGCAAAGATAGTACAATCTCTGTTCTTTAAGCACCTATTATAACAGGTAAAACTTGTCTAAAATCTCCTCCAAACAAACTATTTTCCCACCAAAAGGCTTGTTTTCTGTATTACCTATGATATCCGAAAATGTTCTATCTAGGGTTTCAAAACAATGCTTATTCGTCATAGGTGCTTCGTCCAAAATTATATGTGATGCCTCTTTACCCAAATTAGCCATATCTGATACGGGTTTCTAGCTACACATTGTAAACTCATCGGGATTCAATGGAATTCTAAATCGTGAATGAGCAGTTTTTCCACCCTCCAGTAAAAGATCTGCAATACAACTGGAAGCTACATTAAGGTCAATATCTCCTTTACACCTGAGAGCCGCAGAAAGATTCTTCCACGTGAATGTTTTACCAGTACCTCCAATACCATATACAAAGAAAACGTCTCCCTTTTTATTCGTAACAACTTCAATTATCTCATAATATACCAATTTCTGTTCAGACGTCATCAATTGAATCTATTCTATATGCTTTTCTCTCAAATATTCACGATCGTAGCTAGTTTCATCAACAATGAATCTATTGGAAGCATCTCTACCTGTTTCAGTTAGTTGCGGGATAGGTTTAAAGTAACTAAAACTGCTTCCATTGCGTAGGATAGACTATGTCATTATAAGTTCTCAACTCTTAAAATCTTCTTGGACCTTTAACAATGTTCAATAGAATTCTCAACAAGCTTCCAAATTACGTGGAACATAATTTATCCTTCCGATTGCAAAACCTCTCATCCTTTCTGTGAATAGTTTCTTTTTTCTATCTAATATAAATCTTGTTCGTATTTCAGCATATGTAAGGGGTCTAGCTATCACATTTACCTTGTTCAATTCGAACCATGCCAGAAACATAGACGTTTCTATAGATTTTCTATTTAGAATTGTCTCCACTTCATCATCATCTTTGAAAAAAATAATTTGTTTCCCTAGTAGATGAAAAGAAAATTTTTTGACTGGTGTGGTTCGAAAATAAATTGGAAATTTGAACAATCTCCATACAGCTTCTGTAGCAGAAACATATCTGAGAATACAAATAAAAATTATACGCAAGAATTACGACATATAAATACTTAATTTTAGAAAACATCGTAAGAATAAATAGACAAATACATGCAATCAAAATATTCTTTGATTTCATTCCTATGTTGATCTTTAATATTACCATTTGAAAATCTCTTTCGTGTCCAGAAAGATTTTCCCCTTGCTCTACAACAACAATCATTTTGTCTGATCCTTTCTTAATGTACTTAAATAAGTACTTGATTGAACCAGTTTGGTTGCACCATTCAACATTAATATGAGCTCTATAACAAAGTGACAATTCCTTATTGTATGGAACTACGTATCTATTATCTAACTTAACACCATTCTTCTCGATAAAATCACTTGTATCACGGCGTCTATACTTAGGATATCTGTCTTTATCAACCGTTGTAACATCATTATCCGGTTTCGGAAATTCTTTATAACATTTCTCATCTTCCATACATGTATGTGAAGGATTAGCTGCACCACATGGACCATAGATCATGCAGTCTTTGACAACATCGTATAGATCAGGGTCTGTATCTCTATTAGGAATTTCAGCACATATAATCTTGTTGATGTCATCTCCTATAGGAAATTTACAGCTTAGATGCATAAATAATAAGATATGAGCATGTGGAAGACCTCTCTTTTGAAACTCAATGTTGTACATGGCTGAAATATATATAAAAATAAATTAAAACGTAAATAATATATGAAACGTATAAATACAAAAAAATCATTTTTTAGATTGATATCTAACCTGAAGCGGTCTCACCAAAGTGTTCCTTCTCAGTCAAATCCTTAATTAGTGAGTCGAGTTTAATCTTGAAAATCTGACAAATAATATATGGCCTATCGACGCCATCTAAATTTCTTTTTTCAAAATATCTACTGATTTCAGGCCACTTTGGATTACATGTAAAAAGTGATAAATAAGTCTGAAAATCCAAAATACTTACATGTAGTAAAAGCATCATAATATATTTGCTGCATATATCTAGGACCACCAACAAAACTTGATGGTATTAGCATTCTTGTTCCTTGTTCACTCATATCAACACCACCAGTTTCAAAATTGTCTTTGATCGACTCATAGTTTTCAGCTCTTAAACTCAACTGGTTTTTTCTAATATATGAAAATATACTTGCCTCAATGGTCGTATAAGCATCTACTAAAAACTGTTGAAACAATCTTTTCGATCTTATAAGATTGTGACATTCACCACGTCTATCTTAAATTCTGAAAGCAAAAAATTGTCTCAGACTTATTGTCTTTATTTTTTTGCTTGATCCTCTTTGAGTATATCATTTTTCTATACCAAGTTGGAATCCATCTTCTCCATATGGGAAAAGTAAAGAATATTGTATAGCCAAATAAGAGACATGAGTCTCGTTTATCCTTTTTAAAGTTCCAGATTTTTCTTCTAAAATAATGTCATGTTTAGGCATATCTGCAACAAAATCACCTGGAATTAAAGCTGCAACTTCATCAGCCGTAGGTATGCTATAAATTCTGGCATCTTTTCCTCTTCTATCACAAACAATCCTCATATGAAACCCCTCACCCCAATGATCGTCTCTTGAATATAATCTATCTCTCGCTGAACGAAATATCTTCGCATATGGGTTAACTTCATCCAACATCTTTAGGATAGCATCAATTATCACGAAAATGTCTTCTTAAATGGTCGTCATTAGCTATTAACCCTTATAGAAATTGATGAACATCTTTAAATAGGGTAACTTAATAGTTCCTTGCAAACAACATAACGTGAAAGTAGGTTTCTTTACATTTCGTCTCTTATTGACACGTTGATCATACCAACAGATTGCTCCACAATAAGAACATTCGAAATTTGCATCTACATGATCTAAATAACCTAAAAATATAAAATATCTTTTTATAAATAATATAACCTCCAAATGCTCGTTTATAAATAAAAATTATAGAAATAATTTCAAAAAACTATGTAGACCTTTATATATATTTTTCCAACTGAAGTTATAATATTATGTTTCACAATTTTAGTCTCGTTCGTAAGTGTGTCTCACTTTCATCAAACGAATCATATGACCAATTATCATCATCAAAGCTATAATCTACTAACAAATTGCCAGTAGGATATTGTTCACCTACAATATTATATATAAAAATTGTATGTATTGTATACATATATATATATATATATATATATATATATGTATATATCGAGAATATCCTTGAGTATTATAAACAAAANTTGAGTATTATAAACCAAACCATTACAACTTGATTGTATAGATGCTCCACTTAGGTAAATAGATTGTTGGCTTTCTTGAATAAATCGACTTTGCGCTTGTCCTGTGCAAAAACCGTAAACAATTACAAAATAGTAGGAAATTGATTTAATTTATAAACGACCAAACATAACAGACCCGAAGATGATGTAGCTCGTGTATTTCCAGTATCACAAATTGCTCTCGAATGGCGTAGAAAATTGGTAATATTAAATTGACTTTGTGTTTTTCCTGTAAAAATATGTAAACAGTCACAAAAGATGGATATGAAAGGTATAAAAATTATACTAGCCAAAACCTATAAAACTCTGATATGCGCGAGTACCTTTTTCCAAACCATTGTCACGAAATGCCCTTAAAGGCTGTTGAACATTGGTAATATTACGAAGAGCAACTCTTGGAGTATTATTAGTAACTTTCTATTGTTGCACCCCGTTAAATGAGTTGTGCGAATTCCCAAAATATCGAGCAAAATTGATAGATGAATCTCGAACATGATCTTGGTTGTTGTTTTCATTGTTTCCACAATTACACAGAAATTGCTTAACCCTACGAATCTTTGAAATCTAGAACAAATTAGAAAATGCATAAATCAAAGCTGTTCTATTATTTGGATACTATGAAAATCGATGGAATATACTGTTACATGTAAATAATTACTAAATATTAAAATTAAGATATATATATATATATATATATATATATATATATATAAATTCGAAATGTAAACTATATACAATGAAAAATATATTGTTGATACAATATAGGCATTTTTTATACAAACTAAAAGTAACGTTAAATTTAATGTTATAAGATTACTTATAATTTTTGAAAACATATATTATGTAATAGGATCATACACGAAAATCTGAAACAATTTTATATCACTTTTGCGTTAATCATAACTATTTTAAAGTTTTTATAATTGTTTTGAATAACTATTATAAATGTTTAATAGTATAGATATGTTAATTTTTCATAATGGCTCGTTACTATATTATTTTTTGGTTGCTATAATTATAATTTAAGTTAGTATACTAAGACAATATAATATGTTAAGGAAATGATTATAAAAATAAAAACAAATAAAATTGTTTTCAGAATAACAAATTAAAAAACCAGACTCATAACTAAGTGAACAAAAGCACAAATAAGATTTGTTTCCTATCGACAATAAAAAAAATCATTCTGATTTCGACACATTCATCAGCATCATTCTTCTCAACCTTAGAAACCTTCTCCTTTTCATCTTCTAGTTTCTCCATCTTCACGTCTAAGAACACTACACCTTTGCAACATTGCTTCTTGCTAGACGAAGATTCATCTCCTTGATCTCCCAAATTTTCAAAACTTCTTTTCGAGATTGGGGTTTCTGAGCTTGGTATGGAACCTTCTTCTGATATTTGGCTGTTAGTTATCACTAAGCTTACCTAATAAATTATGTAAGCAAAAAAATAAGTAAATATATTCATAATAAAATAAAATGGAAGTGATATTATACAAAGAACAAATAAACTATATTACAAACCTAACGAAGGTTGACTTTCAGAAACTGAGGAATTTTCATCTTTAATTAATTGATTTATAGACAAAAGTCGTGATACTTAATCATGATAAACATTGTCTGACTCAATGTTTACGACGAAATAAAAAGTTTTCCCGACGAAATTATTGATTGGTTTCGGCAAATCATCAGGATTTTCTATCTATAATATCAAATAGTATTATTATTAATAAATAGTTAATCGTTACTTATATTACAAATAAATTTATCAATTTAAAATAGTTTACCTCACCAAAACTTCCTTCAAAAGGGAAGTAGCCGATGAACTAATAATCTCAACAGCAATCGAGTCGAACAATAGACATTTAAGTTCAGTTGTTTGATCCATAACATAAAGATGTAACTTTTAGCTTTAGTTGTAGATAAAAATGGCATTAAACAAATTCATAAATTTTAAATAACCAAAAATAAGCATATAATACAACATGATTAATAAAATTATAAACATAGAAGACTTACCTTACGCCAACATTTGAAACTCATTTATCACAATGTGGACATTTCCACTCTTTTTTTTATCTTAGTGGATTCATCAAACCGAACCATATCATCTTCAACTTTCTTATTACATGGGTTACACGCAATATAATACCAAGCTCAATCGGTAGTAATCTTAAGAATTGTGCACATAGTCTTAACCTTGCAAATCTATATATAAGACAAAAAGTACTTGAAAATGGTTGTAATTAAATAAACATATATAACTCATAACTACTAAATATAAGTTAACCTCGTTAGTCTTTTTAAGCTCCACAATTGTTTTCCTTTCAAGATATTTCTCTTTGAAAGAGGTACTCGTCTTTTTCTCGCTCTCCAATAGGGTTAGAGCCACACCATCATCTGGCAACCTGATTATACAAATCATATAAAATTCTATATTATATGGTTAGATCACTGTAATATAAATTTGTTCTCTACTAAAACTTTCAAACAAATTTAAACATAAGTCGTACTTACTCACGAATAAAGTTCAAAACATATGGCCTTTTTGGACGAATAATCAACTTAGATGAATCAAAAACATTGGATATGCTATATCTGTCAAAAATCGAGAATCTCTAAAAATTTATTGTGTTAAAATCAAAACAGTATCGTAATGTTTTATTTTATCTCTAATTATTGATTTTCGCAAATCGCAAAAATAGTGACCTGCCCTTCATCCTCTTGGACGGTTCCAAACAATTCGTCTGCATAAACTTCCCACAACGTGCATGTTATACGTTCATCATTGAAAACAACCGAATTTAAAACGCAATAAATGTATAAAAATAGAACATGCATATATATATATATATATATATTATAATAATATAAATATTACTTTTAATTACCCAATTCAAATTCAGGTTTGCTTTTTGTTCTATTATTAGAAACATTAATGGTCTCAAGCATTCCCATTTTCACCACTTGACCGATGACATCTGTAGATAAAAGTATTAGTAAACAAAAAATATTTGTATAAGTACTCGAAAGATAATACTAACCAATAAGAAATGACTCATTTAGACTCCCTGCTAGTATGTCATATTTGCAAATGAAAAAAATAGTTGTCATCTGAATTGCTAGTATCAACATCACCAAAGTAGTAGTGGTTATAAAATTCATTCTAAACTGGTGATCTATGGTTCTAAACCGTCAAGAATTTTCCCAAAGTTTAAAATTCTCGATAGTTTTCCATGAACCAAATCGCACCTTTGACTCATAACGTGTCACAAATTCACGTTTCACCGTAGCTTGAATTTTTGATCCCTAAACATTTTTTTCAAAAAAACGTAAACATATAGAGATAGCTTTTGTTACAAAAAATGAAGAGGTTATACGAATTACCTCTTCATCTGATAGAATTAATTCTATACACCTTTGAGGACCTCTTATGCTTTCTGGTCTCCATAAATGAATAATTCTAACCTTTACACGCCATGAAACTTTGAAGGGTTTCACAAGCTTCAATGGTGTGAAATTAGAAACTTTGGCGAGTGCTTTCTCCATTGTTGTAATTGCTATACCTAGGTTTTATGTAAAATTATGAATCGTAGCTTAATGATAAAAGCAATGCATAAGACATATATCTATACTAACCGAATATAAAAAATATTTTTTCTAAATGTATTTTAAGAATAAATTAAATGTTACATAATGATATTCAGTTGAAAATCACCATAAAATTAGATCACGGATCCAAATATATTCGATATTAGTAATATGTATGATGCGATCCTAGATCTACTCTATGAAAGGCCCTTGATGTAACTTGAATTCGATGA